>CACVCL010029537.1:50000-68440 GCA_902729485.2 Mus minutoides | reverse complement strand
TAAAGGAATCTGTGGCCACGCCTACAGCTGAACCTTCCAGGACAAAGGCGGCTTTTAAATAACAACTTGAAAAGAACAACACTGATGATTTTAAGAAATAATTCTGGGGCCTGGAGTGATGGCTCAGAGGTTAAGCGCACTGGCTGCTCTTCCAGAGGTCTAGAGGTCAATTCCCAGCAACCACATGGTGGCTCACAACCATCTGTAATAGGATCTGATGCCCTCTTCTGGTGTGTCTGAAGACAGCAACAGTGTGCTCATATACGTATAAATAAATACATCTTTTTTAAGAGAGAGAGAAAGAGAGAGAGAGAGAGAGAGAAGGAAGGGAGAAAGAAAGAAAGAAAGAAAGAAAGAAAGAAAGGAAGGAAGGAAGGAAGGAAGGAAGAAAGAAAGAAAGAAAGAAAGAAAGAAAGAAAGAAAGAAAGAAAGAATTCTGTCTTGTCATTCACTGGCTGAAGCACTTGGAATGAGTGGGCCCCACACCTTGCTGGCAACACAGTAAAGCTGACCCTGAAGGAGTAGGAGAATTGGCCCTGAGGATGTATGCAAGGGAGAGCTGGCCTCAGCTCGCCTCCCCAACTCCTGGCTAAGATGCAGTGTCTGGGTGTGAGAACCTGTAAGAGGAGTGTGTCCTGTAGCTCTTAGACTCAGCTCAGATCCCAGTGCCACTGTGTCTCTGTTAATTGTTCGCTTGCTGGAAACCATCTTTTCCCTAAATTAGCCCATTTGGTTTTTCAGGACTATGACTCAGGTAATCTGCGAAGCCTGACCTTATGGTTTCTGTGCGTAGGTAGGCATGTTGTATGTGGATGGGTGTGGGCATATGCTGTAGCATTCTTCGAAAGTCATCCATCTTGTTTTTTTTTTGTTTTTTTTTGTTTTGTTTTTGATGCATTCTCTCATTGTGAACTGGGACTCAACAGTTAGTCTCAGCTGGCTGAAAAATGAGCCTCAGGGATCCTGTCTCTACTTCCCCAGCTCTGGAATTCAAAGCATCTATCACCAGACCTGGCCTTTGCAGGAGATGCGAGGGGTGGGGGTGGAGAACCAAGTCAGCGACTCGCGCTTGCATGGCAATTGAGCCAGCTTCAAATCTTGAGTTTGCTACTTCTTAAACAGGTAAACATCAGCAGTTTCTTTCATTGCTCTAAATTCCCCTAAAATATGAAGACAAGAAGGCTATATACCTCAAAAGAGAGTCATGAAAATAGACTGACGTAAGTTATGAAAGGATATGTCTCGGGCTCTCTACAAAGGAGTGCAACGAACACAGGTGAGGGAAGACCAGGCTTCAAGACCCGTCAGAATGTGCCCCAATCTAACCCCTTGGGTCCCACACTTGCCAGAGGATTGGGTCCCTGTGGGGGCGTGGCCTCCATCGGCAGCCCCCTCTTCCCACCCGCAGCTTTTCTGTAATATCTTGTTGCAAGTTCTTTTCCCTCGCCTTGTTAATCTGGCACCCTTCTCTGGTGACTGCTCACAGAAAACATTCCTAGAAAAACCTCAAAGCACCAACTTCTTTTGTGCACCAGGGCAGCAGGCAGTGGGTTGTGTTGGCCGCTACAGAACTCTGGGGAAGGGACAGGGAAAGTCAGGATCAACTGACACCATAAAGCCGCTGCTTCAGTAACCTTAGCCTGGGATCCCTAGGTACGGTAGAGTCAGAGGATATGGGAAGGTTTGCACCCTTACAGCACATGCGCCCTCAGTCTGGGCAAAAGCACATGCTCTTCCCGTTTCCCCTTCGCGTTCCTACAGAATAGTCCTGCAGGCCGCAGTCCTCACAGCTTTTGAAGGCACCAGCCTCAGGGAAAGTCCTTCTATCCTGATTGTGGGAAGACAGACTTTTGGCCGGCAAAAAGAAACAGGCCATCTGGAGAAGCCTGAGAGAGACCTCAGTGACTTGTCCCAATGACTCTCCAAGCTTTTATTTATTGTAAAACGAACAAACACACAAAAAACCCAACATAACAACATTAAATAGAATTTTTAAAAGGAATAAAACACTGAGCCCTCACACCCACGAGTGTTTAATTGTTTTGGCTACAAAGGTAGCTGCATAAAAACCTGTGTCTGTCTTTCTTTCCTTTCTTTTCTTCTTTGAGACAGAGTGACTATGTAGACCAAGCTGGCCTTGAACTCATAGAGATATGCCTGCCTGTGCTTCTCCAGAGCTGGGATTAAAGATGTGTGCCACCACACCTTGCATATCCTCTTTGTTTATTTATCTACTTTTAGGCAGGGTAGTTTCTATCTCAGGCTGGCTTGAACTCAATATGTGGCCAAAAAAAAAAAAATGACCTTTAACCAATCCTACTGAAGGCTTGGGTACCACTATGCCCAGTTATGCCATGCTGAAGATTGAATTTATGGCTTCAAACAGCCTAGGCAAGCGTTCTAGCAACTGGGCTACCTTCCCGGCTCATTTTCCTTTTTTTAATTTAACATATAACATGCTCTTTTCTTTTTCTAATATTAATACACAGTGGTCTCCTCCACTGCTTTTATGTGAATGTGTTTATTCTTTTCTCAACTGCAAACATCCCAGCCAATTTGATTCAGGCATAATTAATGACTCCTTATCCCTGGAGCACTCTTGTTCATGGCTGGGATCTTTGAGGTTGGGTCCTGGCAAAGCTGAGGAGAATGAAAGGGAGTTGGTTTTCTCGCTGATCTGCAGGAGAGGGAAGATCTTTCTTCCCTGTAAGCAATGCTGAGAACCTGAGAGTTCCCCTGTCTTAGCCTGATCCTAAGCTTCCCTCTGAGGCTGTGCCCCTCTGTTGGGGACTTTTTTAAAAAGTGGTACTACACATTTGACTTGCTCCTCTGAGTCAAAGCAATGTGGTTTCTGTAAAATGTTTTCAAAACAAAACCCAGAAAAGCCAGAGCAAATAAAAATGTTCTATGCTGGTGATGGTGGTGGTGCAGACCCTATAATCCTAGCACCAAGGAGGCTCGAGGCAGGAGTAGTGCCAAGAGTTTGAGGAATCCTCTGTCCCTCTTTCCCTCTGCCTGGGCCCCACAGTGAGTTCCAGGTCACTAGAGGTTACAGACAGAGGCAGCACTGCCATCAGCCTTCTCTGCCACTGTTTTGATATCATTTCTGTTCCAGATTCCTTCCCTCCCACACTCTGCCAGCCACCTCCCCAGTTCATTCTGGAGCCGGCGTGTATCATATGAACGATGGCAGAAGGGAGGACTTCTAGGAGAATGAGCTGAAGTCCTGGGTGCTTGTTAAAATCACACACACAAATAAATATACACAGAATACCACTGAGGGTCTTAAGGGGAGTGAGTTTAAGCCACAAAGGAACCCATGGCCTCATAGATCGGGAACGGAGGGAGGGTTTCAGGACTGCTTTAATCTACTATCTCAAAAATGTCTGTAAATATCTGAGAAATGTTTCCTTTCTAATCTCTGCACTCTGTGTTTGCACAGCACAGGCTTCGTCCTCAGGTCTACCCTTCTTACCATCTACATGCTGTTTTTTGCACTTCCTCTGAGGCTGCTAGCAGGAAATGGAAGCATTTCTGGAGATTTCCTTTAGGTCATTCTGGTTCCTGTGCCCAGTGAGAGGACTTCTTTTTACTTCTAGAAATTACTGAGGCTGCCAAAAAACACCACAAAAACAAACAAACAAACAACAACAACAACAACAGAAAACCCTCTAAATATAGACTTGGGTTTGTTGCCCAGTTAGAAATTAAAACAGAACCAGGCATGGTGGCACACGACTTTAATCCCAGCACTTGGGAGGCAGAGGCAGGCGGATTTCTGAGTTCCAGGCCAGCCTGATCTACAGAATGAGTTCCAGGACAGCCAGGGCTACACAGAGAAACCCTGTCTTGAAAAAACAAACAGGGCTGGTGAGATGGCTCAGCGGGTAAGAGCACCCGACTGCTCTTTCGAAGGTGATGAGTTCAAATCCCAGCAACCACATGGTGGCTTACAACCTCCCATAATGAGATCTGATGCCCTCCTCTGGTGCGTCTGAAGTCAGCTATAATGTACTTATGAATAATAATAATAAACGAATCCTTGGACCGGAGAGAGCAGGGACTGAACAAGTGGGGCTGACCAGAGCGAGCAGGGCCGACCAGAGCAAGCAGGGTTGACCGGAACAAGGGAAAAAAAAGAGAAAAGAACAAACAAACAGAAAGATCTTGAGTATGCATCTTTTCCTATTTTTACTTTTTCTACCCTTCATTCATTCATATAGAAATGGAAATATTTTTCTTTTCTTTTGTTTGTTTTGTTTTGTTTTGTTTTTTGAGACAGGGTTTCTCTGTATAGCCCTGGCTGTCCTGGAACTCTCTCTGTAGACCAGGCTAGCCTCGAACTCAGAAATCCACCTCCCTCTGGCTCCCAAGTGCTGGGATTAAAGTCGTGCGCCACCACTGCCTGGCTCTTTTTCTTATATAACAGAATGAAGACTACATATAAAACACTTGCTTCAAAGTGATGGAATATGATTGAAAAATGTTTTGGTAATTGAGTTGTAAACAGAATTAATCATGTATTTTCAGAAAACATTTTTTAAAGAGAGAGAGAGAGAGAGAGAGAGAAACTCACTTTGTAGACCAGGCTGGCCTCAAACTCAGAAATCTGCCTGTCTCTGCCTCCCAAGTGCTGGGACTAAAGGCGTACACCACCACTGCCCAGCTCAAGAATCTTTTTTTTTTTAAAGATTTATTTTATTTATTATATGTAAGTACACTGTAGCTGTCTTTAGACACTCCAGAAGAGGGCGCCAGATCTCGTTACGGATGGTTGTGAGCCACCATGTGGATGCTGGGATTTGAACTTATCACCTTCGGAAGAGCAGTCGGGTGCTCTTACCCGCTGAGCCATCTCACCAGCCCCTCAAGAATCTTTTTAAAAGACTTATTTTTAGTTTGTGTGTATGAGTATTTTGTCTGCATGTATGTCTGAGTACCACATGCATGCAGTGGCCAAGGAGGCCCGAAGAGGGCATTGGATCACCCTGGAACTGGAATTACAGGGACATGTCCTCAGCCCTGTCAATCTATAATTGGGAACCATGATTTGTTTTGTTGTAACAGAGACTCATGTAGCACAGGCTGGCATCAAACTGTCTGTGTAGCTGAAGATGACCTTGAACTTCTGATCCTCTTGCCTCCACTCCAGTACACTGGGATTCATTCTATCCATGTACTACCCCACCCAATTGGTTATGCTGTTTTGATTAGTGATGGGCAGTTTTGTTCTCCTTTTGTATCATGAGATTATTATACAATAGTTTTGACTGTGGAGATTCTCTGAAAGGTTCCCAGAGACACTAAGGAGGACACAGACTGTATTTACCTTTTTTTTTTTTAAACTTCAAACAGAACCCACTCAATAGAACCAAAAGTGAGACAAACTTACCAAAATAGGATATTGCAGCTCACAAGGGGATGGTGAGGGGATGTCATTAGATTAATGTAGTAAATGGAAAAAGTGAATTTAGGAAGTGGTAGCTGCTATCTCTGACTTATTAGTAGTCCTACTATATGGTAGTCAGAGTCTGGAAGCTTCTCTGAAGCCACTCAGTAAACCTTGGGAATCTAGTGGCTGATTCTAGTGTATTATTTGGGGACTTTAGGAGCAGGTCTTATTTTCCTTCACTAAGTGTGAACCAGGTGACAGAGCTCATGAATACTTGAAACAAATGTCCCAGGAGAATAAGACAGGAGGTAGAGTTCACATTTTACACTCCATTGCCCTCAGCTCACACCTACCCTTGCAAAGCAGGATGCTTCCAGCTTCCAGGACAGCCCTTACTGCTAAGAGGGTGGGGCTCCACACAGGGAGATGTGGGAGAGAACAGAGGCACAGAGATGTCAGAGCATCTGACCACACAGACAGGCCTCAGGCTGGTCCAAAAGTAGGAGAGTGAGGTGCTTCTACAATCTCTTTACTGCTGTAGTCATTCCAGGCAGCTAGCTACTGTCTGACCAGGCTTGGCCAATCCACTGGCTTTAGCCACATGTCAGGCTTTCTTCCATTTTTTTTTTTTCCTTTCTAGAATATTTCCAGTGTCCTCACTTTAAAATCATACAGATTTGTTGTTTTGGATAGCCATGAAAGTAGAATCCACCTACTCTGTTCTTTGCTATGTCTTTATTCTTGGCATTGACTACCCAGATAGCCTCTCCCAATCCCCAGGCAACCCTGTTCTACTCTCCACCCTGGAGAAAGAGCAAAGATGTGTCCAAACCAGCTGCTCTGAGCAAGCTGTTGTAAAAAGGAAAACTGATAAGGGCTCTTGGCTCAGGGTCTAGGATCTCCCTCTTCAAAATGAGAGGGTTATTGTTCGGTAAAAGATGGACAGCCATGCTTGATGGGGCTGGAGAAGGGAATTCTAAAAGCTAGCCCAGGCCCTCTTCCTGTTTGTACAGGCGGACAAGCTTCCACTATAAAGCTTTAATTTTCTCAGCTGACACACAGATCTATCACGGGACCTTGAACAGACCCAAAAAGGAGTTTGCTACGCAGTCACCAAGAAGACTGGAGCTGTTATCTTGGAAAGTGTGCCTCCTGACTGTCAGAATGCCCCTTTGTGGTTAAATGGTCTTGAGGTTGAAGGCAAGCTATTCCAATATAACAAAAACTAAGGCACTAGGGCATTTCCCACACACACATGCAGTAACAAAGAGTCTGCATCCTCAGAAGAACTTGGCTTCATTATAATATCATTTACTCTGCGCTTTGGATCCCTTTCTTGTCGGCTTTTTAAAAGAAAATCATGGGGAAAAAATATCCTAAAAGGGAGATCCAGTCCAGTTTTAGGCCTCAATTTGGTATTTATTAAATGTGTTTTTTAAATTGCATGGCATTTCCTTTTCAGAATAAGGTGTGAGAGGCCAGGGCGTCACTAGCTTTCAGACAAATGGGATTTGAGTGCTCCAAGGCTAGGTTCTGTTCCTGCTTCTGCCCCCAAATGACTTCAAAGCTACTCACCCTCAGCCCCACACAGATCTTGTTTAATACAGTTCAAGTTGTGGTGGTAACCCATGACCATACAATTATTTTCGTTGCTACTTCATAAATGGAATTTCGCTACTGTTGCGAATCGTAAATGTAAATAAATGTGTCTTCCATTGGTCTTAGGCGACCTCTAGGTTGAGAACCGCTGATCTAGCCTGTCCTGGTGTTTGTCTCTTGGGTCTCAGGAACCCAGGACCAGTAATTATCTGAAGACCAGTGCACGTGACTACGTCAACCCCTTAGTTCCCCAGCTCCGACTCCTAATTGGATGCTCAGTCAAAGCCTTTAACCGGTCCAGAGCCACCTTAGGTTCTCCGGAACGCCTTCCACCATCTAATCACGCGCAAGCCTGGGGAGCGTTGGAGAGATTCCCCGAGCGCGGGGCACCCTCATCCCAGGCTGCCTGGCGCCCCAGCTACATCTCGGCTGGAGTCGTCCTGCTCCCCCTCGCACTAGCAGTCGGGGGGTGGGGGGTTGGGGGGGAAAACGGCCCGCTCGGAGGCGGGGCCTCGGCGCACTCTGATTGGCCTCCCGTATCCTCGTGACGCGCGACCCCGCCCCCGCCTACCCCCACTCCCCTCAGCATCCGCGCCGGGGAGCGGACTGTCCGGGGCTGAATGGGCGCGAGCGCGGCGCCGGGGGCGGGCTGGGGCGCGGGGCCCGGGGCTGGCGGCTTGCCAGCGCTCCCTCCCTAGCATGCCCACGGAGGCGGCGGGCGGCGCGGTGCGGAGGCCCCAGAAGCCGCGAAGCCAAGCAGCGGCACCTGCCTGCCGAGGTACGTGGCGCAGCCCCCAGTCGGCAGAGCGGACACCGGGGAGCCCAGACAGCGGCGATCCGCCTTTGCCCACTCATATCCCAGGCCCAGCGGCTCCTCCCCAGCCCTGCGACACCGGACGCGCCTGCGAGGGGACGCGGGCGGAGGGTCGCGGCCCCCGGGCGCCCCCGGTGCAGCCTGCGCAGGTGTGGACGCGGCGCTGCGGGTAAGGATGACCCACCCCGCGTGGCAGGTCCAGCCGGAGTGGTCCTCTTCCACGTCGCTTGGTTCTGGGATTTTAATTCATTGCTGGAACCTTCTGAGCCGGCAGAGTCGAATAGACTCAGTGTCTCCCTTGACTGCTTTGGGGAACCTTGTGCAGGGTCACTAGTGGCTCCTGAACCCTCCTGCTGCATCCATGTGGGTAGACGCGCTGTGTGAAAGTGGGTAGATCTCTGTTGGCAGAAATTCATTGGTGACCTTCCCTGCCATCTCTCTGCGGCCAGTCCTTCGGAGGAGACACATTGGGGCGACCGTTTTGGTTTCTTGGAAATTTTAAGCTGTGTCCTGACGAGGAGATGCGTTCTTTGTGCGCTGTTTTGTTTGTTTGTTTTGCGGAGAGGGTGTTAGAGAACAATTGGTAGGACCCCAGTAAATGAAAGCTCTTGTCCCTACTGCACACCAGCTGGATGACCTTGGCAGACACTGATATCCTCCTGTGAGGAGCTTGCTCTCCAGTTCTGTACTGGAAGACTTAACTTGCTGATGGCTTGGGTCTCTTCCACAATGAGTTTGTGGTTTTAACCATTTAAAATAAATCTGTCATTGACGAAGTCTGTAGAATCATTAGCTGACTTGGAAATGAAATTTTTATATCTTTCCGTCGTAATTCAGTCTCAATTCATATATATATAAATTTTGCCTTTGCAAAATTAGGTGTAAATGTAAGTCGATGTACTTAAAAGGAGGAAAAGGCAGTTTTATGTGTTGTGCTTTTTCTGGGACCGATAGGTTGCAGGTTCCTTCAGCCAAGAACTGTGCTGGGTTTTAGACTTACAAAGGAAGGAGACCAACACTCATCTCTGCCCTCTGGTGTCTAGCCAAGCCTTCCCTTAGTTTATGACTATAAATCCTCTTCTATCTGCAGACCTACACAACTGCTGGACCTGGAGAGAGGGATTTGTCTGCTGAATGAAAGGACCAGAAAAGTAGGTTTTGGTTTCTTTTGTGTAATTCCATCTCCTGACAGCTCAGAATGGTTTCTAACATTGCTGGTTGCAGGGCTGGGAATTGTCTGATTTCCAAGCGTTTGGTCAAGAGAGTTTTAAAAAGAGCTTCCAGAGCACTGTAATCTGTGTGCTGAGTCTTCGGACACCCACCCATGTGTGCTAAGTGGTCGGTGCTGTAGCTGTCAGGTTGATAGTGTTTTCTCTGAAACTTGAAAAGAAATTGAGATGATTGGCGGTTTGGATGGCTGGCTGGTGGGTTTGGGTTTTGACTCAGGAATATCACGTTGCTCAGGCTGGCTTTGAATTAATTCACTGTGCATCCGAAGCTGGCCTTGAACCACTGATCCGAGCGCTGGGATTATAGACTTGTGCCAACATGCCTAGCTTAGACAGAGTAAGAGGAGGTGTGACGAGGCTTCTGGAAAATGGCATGCTGGGGGCTGGCAGGGAATTCTAAAAGCACACATTTACGATGATTCTGCAAATGCATTCAGCTTGACATACACTGCTCCCTGCCCCGTGTCATTAAAACAAGTCAAGTGGTGACTGGTCAGGGAGATAATCAAGACACACACCTGTCTTTGGCTTGCCTCCTCCACCTCTCGCTCCCTTACTGGGTTAGCCGAAGTAGTAGAGAATTAGCAGCTGTCCCTTGGCAGCTTAATGGTGTGCTGGGTAGTTTTAATGTTGATCTGATATAAGTTGGAATTATTTGGGAAAAGAAAACATCAATTGAAAAAAATGCCCTTACCAGATTGTCCCGGAGGCAAGCCTGGGAGACAGTTTCTTAATTAGTGACAGATTGGAGAGGGCCCATCTCATTGTGGGCTAGTGGTCCTGAGTTGTATGAGAAAGCAGGCTTAGCAATCTATGGGGACCAAGTCAGCAAGCAGTGTTCCTCCATGGTCTCTGCATCAGCTCCTGCCTCTAGATTCCTTCAGTCTATCAGTTCCTGTCCTAACTTCCCTCTGTGATGATGGACTGCAATGTAGAATTGTAAGCTGAAATTAAACCCTTTTTTTTTCTTTGGGTCCTGGTGTTACAGCAGTAGAAACCTTAAAAGAGACGTGGGAAGGAGAAAGAGAGTCACCCTCCACGACTACCTAGCTCTGGAGGAGGACTTTATTCTGCTCTGCTTGTGGAGCCAAGAGGATGGTCGTCACCCACCAAGAGCATGCTCTTCATTGCTAGTCTGGCTGGGAAGGCTTGGTGTAGAAACAACTGGGAATATATACAATAACAGCTGAGGATGGAGAAACAAGGACTGGATCAGTGTGGGTGGCATGTGTTAGCAGAGGCATCCACCGCGAGGGGTGTGGGAGAAAGCCATAAATATGGATGGCGGCATTAGAGCTCTCCTGGGAGAGCACTCCCATAGAGGGAATTAGTGGGGTGTGTGAAGGAACAGGGAAAAAGAGGAACTGAGAGGCTCACCATCAATCAGTATTAGCTTACCTGAACACCAGACTAGGTTTGCTCCTGTTTAAATGTTGTGTAGGTACTTGGAGCACGTTTGTTAATTTCAGCACTTGGGAGCTAGAGGCAGGAGGATTGGGAGTTCAAGATCAGCTGCTGCTATAGAGCAAGTTAAAAGTCAGCTGGGGTATAGGAGATGCTGTTTTGATAGATATAAACACACACACACACACACACACACACACACACACACACACACACACACGAAGCTAGTGAGATGGCTCAGTGGGCTAAGGTTCATGCTGTCTAATGACCTGAATTCAGTTTTCAGAACCCACACAGTAGAAGGAGAGAACTAACTCTGTTCTCTTCTGACCTCCACATTTAGAAATGTGTGTAGGGAAAAGCAGAGGCACCTAAAGTAACGCGTGCCACCCTCAGATCAAGGGACAGAAAACCTGGGTCCTACCCAGTCAGTCACTGCCTCTCCTAGCAGTTACCCTGGTCTGACATGCTTCTCTCACACCGTGCTTACTTGGAAACCTGTGGCGTGTGACTTCCTTTGTAAGCACTAGGTGACAGGGAAGGAGTAGGGAACCCCCCTGCTCCCTGTGATGATGACACGTTCAGTGCTGTGGCTCGAGGTGGTCACGGGATAAGTTTGATGCCTCTTGTCTGTCATCAGTTGTTGAATGCCAAGCAACTTCCAGTGTTTGTCTGCCCCAGGTAGTGCAGCTGTCACTGCTCTGCTGGTGCCTGGCTTTGGTAAGACGTGCGTGAGTGTGTTATGAGAACCTGCAGGGCAATAGGACCTCCCCTCGCTCCCCCGCACCCCCCCCCCCAGGCAAAGTTCTTTTAGTCTAGTCTCAGAATTAACCAAGGTGGGAGCTCCTTCATCCTCAACGATGAAGGCGGCAGTTTCCAGATGATGGTGCTGGCGGTGCTTTTTCAGTAAGAAGTCTCTGCCTGGCCCTTTTCTATGTGGCCCCAGGAAGAGCAGCCCTACAGAGCCCTGGCTCTCCTTGGGATCTACCTAGCACAGGGCAGGCTGAGCTCCAAGATCCTCTTGAAGTGGAGAATGTGTCTAGTTGACTGCTTATTTTGATCTTAGTCTCCACCTGGCTGAATGCAAACAAACTTCCACCCAGTCTGTTTTACTTACCTACAGGAAAAGCCTTTTCTTACTTGAGTTTTTCAGCAGTAGAAAGCATTTTGACCCTTCAGCTACAGCAGGGAAAAATATGCAGGGGTGAATTTTTGGATCATGAATGGACCCCTATACTCTGGCATTCTCTTTTTTCCCCCTTTCAGGTTGAATACCATCGGGGGTTATAATAGGTTAGTATCATGTGACTGGGTTTGATAAGCTCAACAAACATCGTGTGAAAGGTCTACTTTATGAGTAATACTTAACTTTTTTTTTTTTTGAACGTTGAAGCCACTTTTAAAAGTGTTTGTTTTCAGGTAAGGGCTCGTAAAACCCAGTCTGGCTTTGAGTTTTGGCGCCGCCACCCCTCCTGCAACTCCCCCCCCCCCTCACCCTGCACCCAGTGCTGGGATTACAGGCCTGTGGTACCATAAGACTATCATCATAATGGCAGGCTTATGTATATCAAGTACCAAGTGTTTCTCTTAGAGGTTGTCACCATCCGTCCTGGCTGTCCTGTCCCCTCATCTGTCTCTGCCTTTTCAACCTCTTCTAGCTTGCTGTTATTCACCTCTACGTTATTCACCCCTGCGTGGGTTGTTGTTTTTTTTTTTTTTTTTTTTTTTTTTTTTTCTCTTCTCTTTATCTAGACTGGCAGGCAGCGAGAAGTTCAAGAGGACGAAGTGGCTTCTGGTCTTCCCTTCTCTTTGCTTGCCATTTTCTGCAATGGAAATCTTAGTCAGCCGGGGTTATCCACTGGCACAGGCTGCCCCTATCTTTATCTGTACATTCCTTCTGTTTGGGTGCTCTCCAGTGGAAACAACCTGAGCCATACCTACATTTTAATTTTTCTAGTAGCCTCCCTTACGGAAAGGTAAAAAGAAGCTGGCAGGGACTAGAGAGCCGGCTTCGTGTTGAGAAAGCTTGCTGCTTTTACAGAGAACTGGAATTCCATGTCTAGCATCTAAGTCGGGCAGCTCGCAACTGCCTCTAACTCCAGCTGCGGATTATGCTGTGCCTTCTGCCAGCCTCTGCTGCATACATACCCACGTGTGTGCTATACACAGAATTACAAAATAAAAATAATGACTGGCAAGTTGGCTCAGTGGGCAAAGGCCTAGGCTGCCAAGTTTGACAACTTGAGTTTGATACCCAGGACCATCATGCTGGAAGGAGTGAACTCAGAAAAAGAGCTCTCCACGTGCATGATGTCCACTTGTTTACCATGGCATGTGTTCACCCACACAGACACATACACATAAACATACACACACACACACACACACACACACACTCACATAAAAGTAATAAAATGAAAAATAAGAATAGAAACATAAATCTTTAAAAAAAATAAAAAGAAACAGGTAGATTCAAGTTCCCACTTCTCTTGACTTCTAAACTCACCTGCACCTAGAGCCCACAGCTTCTAACCATATGTAATTCATTAATGAATATTTTATAGTCGGTTAATCATACTGAGTCTTCAAAGCCTGCTCCCTGCTTCCTATCTTGTAAACCATGAGAAGTAGTTTTCTCAAGTCTGTCCTCACCGGGTGTAGAACTATTACATAGTCTAGCTCATTAGATTTCACCATAGCGCAGTGAGCTTGGTACCATTATCCTATCCCTCCCATTTTATAAAGAAGGATATTAAGCTAAAAAAGGATGTAAGATGTTCCAGAGGGCAGAGCTAGGATTCAGACCTAGGCTTGGAGATGAAGCTATGGTTCCCACGTCTTTGCAGCAAATAATGTATTCCAATCCCTCAGAAGATATCCCATCAGAACTGATGACATTTGGGACTCCATGGTCAGCCTTCTGTCTCATACTACCTCATGAGGGGATGGCTCCATCTCTAGTCCAGCCTCAAAAGAGGTTTCTTCAACATCCAGTTCCACTTAGAAAAATCCCTCTTATTCCTCCAGTATCATTTCAGCACCCCTGGTAGGGACTGCTCATTTCTCTATTGTCCCTCCTGGGCTGGGCCCTTCAAACATGTTATCCTCAGACTTCTCCAGCCAGGCAGGACCTGCTGCTGTCCCTACACTAGTGACATCTGCCCTCCAATCCCCTACAGGTCCTATTTAGACAAAGTCACTATTCAGTAACTAAGGCACTAGAGCAGAGACGTGTTTCTTCTTCCGAGGAGGAGCCTTTAAAAGATTCTCTGCCCCCAAAGATCTAAAACCTCTTGTAACACTTCGTCCTAGTGCCCAGTATAGAGTCCAGGAAGAACGACCACCCTGGGGGAGTAACAACACTTCCTCCAGCAAGGTCACATCTCCTAATGCTGAATTCTCATGCAAACCACCACAAGCTCCGTGAGCTCTTGACCACCCAGTGCCTGCCCAGGTTGCTCTCTCCACTGTCCCGCTTAGAACCACGGAGTGGATGTCCTGGGGTCCTGCTTAGTTGAGTCTTCTGACCGCTGTCCCGAGAGTAGGACCCTGGTTTGGAGCCTCAGCACACCTCTGGATTAACCGACATCGTCTTTCCATCTGGAACCCACTCTGAAGTCCGTCTTACCCCTGGAGCACCCACTGGCTCATCATGTCCTCTGGATGGCCTCCCTGCTTTCCTCTGATGGCCTTGCGGCTCCTAACCTATCAGACCCATGATCTCATTGTTGGTGCTTTGGGTATTTGGGGGCCCTTGGTCATATTCATAGAGGAAAGGGATTATGCCCTATTTATTTTTCTATTCTCAGTTTCTGGTATGTAATATTTGTTTATTAAATGTTTATTTATAGGATTATAAATCTGGGCATGATTGTTTATGCTTGTAACCCAGTGAGCCAGAGGTAGGAAGATTACATTGGATTTAAGGCTACTTAGTTAAAAAAAAAAAGCAAAACTGAGGGATAGGGAGAATTGTTAAGAGAACAAAGCAAATTCCATACTAGTGTAGACCAGCCCTTCCCAACCAAGGCTATATGAGAAATGTAAGCCCTAATATCCAAAGGCAGCCTATGTTATACATTAACTTCTCTCTTATGCTTCTGGAAGGATTCTAGTTGTTTGACCATCCTTGAGACAATTGGCAAAATTTCAGCCCTTTGTAATAGGCCTTCATCCCCAGTGGAATTCAGGTCAAAGAAGGCTCAACCTTATTTATGTGATATAAAGGCTAACAGAATATAGATAAGAAGAGTGATAGCAACAGGCACCCCTGCATTGTAGGACATCTTTCTAATCTTCTTTCCTTTGTTAATTATTTTCTGATGTTCCTAACTTTGTAAAAACAAGAGTTCAAGGACAGGGAGATGGCTGGAGAAGGAAAAGAGTACAAATGTGAGGGCCTAGTTCAGATATGGAGCGCCTACATAAAAACTGTGTGTGGCTGCAGTCTGGTTACCTCAGTGTTGCTGATGGGTCAGGGCAGGAGGCTGGCCAGCCAGCTTAACAGAAACACAAAGCAGAAAGAGTGAGACAGATAGTAACAGAGAGAGACAGTCACCTTATGTCCTTCTCTGGCCTCTTGAAATATTTCCTAGATAAAGCAAATTAGAGTCCCTAACCACCATTATACCAGAGGAGGAGGTGGAATCACAGAGTAGAGCCCCCTCTGCGTTCTCATTAGAAGACACAAACAAGTAAACACAACGGGCATTGGTGTCAGCTCCCTGGGCTCAGCCTCTGTGCTTGCTTCTAGGTTCTCAGAAAGTCTTTAATAGACACTCGACAACTAATACAGTCTCTATCTAGAGAGGTCCTATCTAGAGGAATAGTTTTCTTTCTTTTATAGATTTTAAAATTCTATTTTATGTGTATGAGTATTTGCCTGCATGTGTGTATGTATGCCATAGGCATGCCTGCTCCTCGCAGAAGCCAGAAGAAGGCATCAGATCTCCTGGAACTGGAGTTATAGATGGTCATGAGCTGCCGAGTGGGTGCTGGAAACCAAACTAGAGTCCTCTACAAGAGCAACAAGTGCTCTTAACCACTGAGCCACCTCTCCAGCTCCTACCTTGTTTTCCTCCCAGCTAAGAGTGAGCATGGGCTGAGGTTTCAGGAAGCAAGTGTGGGAAGAGACCCAGGTGCTAATTCAGTGTCACCAACTCTGTTCTGACAAGCCTTATTCCTGAGGTGCGAATGTGACCTTACCTAACTTAACAATTTATCCTTTTCTCTACCAGTGACTACTGAATCAAGCAGAGTTGATGAAAAAACTGGAACTTTACTTAGTTCCCAGGTGTGGTGGTGTGAATCACACACACACACACACACACACACACACACACACACACACACGCACGCACACTTGAATGCTGGCTTTGTCCCTAGTGGGTGGTACTGTTTAGGATGGATTGGGAGATAAGGAGGAGAGACACTAGGGATAGGCTTGAAAATTTCCAAAGCCCATGCCAGGCCCAGTTTCTTTCATCTGCTTTCAGCTTGAGGATCAGGCTATACACTCTGAGCTGCTGCCCAGCACCTTGCCTGCCTGCTGCCATGCTTTCTGCCCCGATGGTCACCGTCGCACCTTCTGAAACTATAAGCAATTAAAGGTTTTTTAAAAAGTGACTTGCCTTGGTCCATTGCCTCTTCACAGCAATAGGAAAATAACTAAGGCACTAGGCATCTCCCATCAAGTCCCTTATTCACAAAGAGAACATAGCTACTGGCTTACACCACCTTAACCAGCTGTTCACCCAAGGTGTCCCCAGCACCAGGCTGGGTGGACACCGTGTACCTCCCAAGGAAATGCTGAGAGAAAGCTCATTGTCCCTCTGTGCTGCTCTGGCCCCAGTGCATGACTTGAATCTAATCGTGAAGAAGCATCAGATAAACCCCAACTAGGGAACATTCTGCAAACCACTTGGCCTGTACTTTTCAAAAAATGTCAAGGTCACGAGAGATAACCGAACTGTTTTAGATTAAAGGAAGCCAACGAGACATGATATTAGGCCTCATATGTGATCCTGGATGGTATCCTGGAAAAGGGGGAAAAAATCGTTTCTGTTTTTGTTTGAAAGTCATCACTTGAAATGACTAGAGAAATCTTCCTGAGACCTTCATATTAGACTCTAGTTTCGAGTCAGTGTCCAGGCCCTCACATTCATCATTATACTGAGCTCATATAAGGAATGACTTTATTTCTAGGAAAATAAAATATTTAGGGTGTGACAGTGCCTACAATTTTCTTTCAGGCATTTAAATAAATTATGCATATTATATACTAATAGAACAGCAGTACACATGTTAACCATGGGGGGACAGTTATTGGGTGAAGGGTAGATGAGAATATAAGTATCGTTCTTGCAGGCTTTCTCTAAGTATAGAATTGTTTCAGAAAGCAAAGTGGACATCTCTGCAGCCTCCAGCTCACTGTGTTCTGACACTGTGGACACAGAAGCTGTGGCACGACTGGCTGCATCTTGTGTGGCCACTGCTGCTCATTTCCTGTATTGTTGAGCATTCCTCAGCATCTGTCCCTCCTGACCTCTGCAGGAAACAGAATGAAGACTTGGACTCCATTGGCCTCAGAGTTCTTTCTGCTATGCCCACTATTGCTGCTATTCTAAGAGGCTTCCTGATTTGTGGCTGGCCTCAGGAGCATCTGGTCAACCAGCTCTGACCACCCCTACTCCCCATTTCCTGATTTAAACTAGACCTACCACAGTCCTGTGAGAGACGTTTCCCATGCAGACTTTGAAGTGTATTTAAAACCAAACACATGTCTGTGCCCTGTAAGATGCTGTGATCTAGCCCCCAGCAGTAGATAAGAGACAAGCTGCACATTTGCCGACTAAAGATGGATGGGTTTGCCCTTGTTGGCATTGTGGCATACACTTGTGATCCCAGCACTCAGGAGACTGAACAGGAGGATTCTGAATTGGAAATTATTCTGGAATAATGGGGAAGATACTGTCCCAAAACAAGACCTATAAAGCAAAAAATTATCTGAAAGCAGAATATTTTTATTAATTTTTGAGAATTCCATATATCCACATAATGCACTTTGATGATCCTTCCAATTCCTTCCCCCCAAACTTCTATCCTCCACCCCCTCCAGACTGATTCCAGTTTGTGCTGCCCCCACCCCCAACATTTTTTAAATCCAGTTTGAGGAATCTTTTATACTTCCAGCTGGGTTCCTCTGTGGAAAGGGTGATGGGGGCCAGTTCTTGGATTCAAAGGAGGATCTCCAAGTTGGGGCCTGTAATGGTCTATGGTGGCTAGGCTCACAGGTCTCGCTCTGTCTGCAGCTTCTCTCTGCAGAGACTGCAGCGCCCCCTCCGGTCGGCAGAGGAAGGGAAAGTGTGATACGGATTTTTGTTCCTCTTTTCTACCTTTCCTTCCCAGTCCTCACTTGCCAGAACCATTCCCTTCTCCACTGTTCATGGCTGTCTGCCCTCAATAAGCCCAGCCCAAAATAAACATTGTTGGAGTCTCTGTGTGTGTGTGTTGGAATTTCAAAAAATCCTGTCCACTCTTTCCTTTTTTTTTTGGGGGGTGGACGTCTTTAGACTACTGCCATTTACTCTTGCCTCCTTTTTCTCCCTCCCTGGCCCCAACATTTTAGTGCCCATCCAACTAGCCAAGCCATTTACTGCTCTATCTTTGGAAAGTCAGACGAGTGAAGATTCTAACATCCCAAGAAGGAAGACGAGCAACAGAAAGGTTTTTGCCCAGCTCGAATTTTTGCAACTAGTAAACTTACTCCAGCCATGACTTGGCCCACATCAAATTGAGAAATAGTTGAGCATTTCAACTCTTCCCTGTTCTGAGGAAGGTAGCAGCACCAGACAGATCCAGTTGCTTTTGCTCCCAGGCCTGTCCCTGCTGGTATGTGCGACAGCCATTGATTTGTTTGCCTCCCTCATCTCACATTCAAGGGTCTTATGCACAACCTGGACACGTCAGAAACATCCTGTGAGCCAGGAGTGACGGAGCAGAC
>CACVCL010029537.1:0-45000 GCA_902729485.2 Mus minutoides | reverse complement strand
CCACCTACTTCTGCCAGAACCAGGTGAATTTTGCAGTTATTACTAGGAAGTTTAAGGTGCACATGCCTGCGGGAAGCCTATCCACCATGCTGTCTTTTCTCCACTACAAGTTTACAAAATCACAAAAGTTGTCCAGCAGCTGTCTCTTACTTTCCATGGGTGGGTAGTAACTGGTAGTTCAGACACACTGGGAAAAAAACTCCTTGCACTTAATTCCCTTGGCTCTGTCGAGGAAAGCTGGCTGTCAGGACAGACACTGTCAAACCACAGCCCACATCCTGTCATCCTCCTGGGCCCTGGCATCTGATCACTTCTCACGTCAGGTTCATCGCCACCCTAAGCCACACAAAGCCTGACACTCCTGCCTGCTTCTCCCTGTGAGTGAGTGGGACACGGATCTTTGATATGCTGTCTTTCATCACCATATTCCTTTCATCACTTCTTAGTCAATCTGTCGCTGCCTCCTCTTCCTCTTGGTCCACTGGGGGTGTGGGGGAGTCAGATTCCTCATTTACCTGTGAGACGGCAGCAGTGTGTGCCCAGGTCTTACCTCACAGTCAAAGCGAATGTAGCGTTCATCCAACTAGGCTAATTCCTACCTGTGGTGAAATCCATTTCTCACAGACCTCCCACCCACAGATCTTAACTCCATGTCCTTGGCTGGACACGTTCACGCCAGTCACGTTTGCTCACTCAGAGGCTGTTTGAAGCAGTCTGTGGTATTTAAGCTCTCGTGGACGCCTCTCCCACCTGCTGTTCCAAGCCCTGTTCTTCCCACGCAGTGGAGGTGGAAAGGGGTGAGATGGATTTCTCGACACCTCTACTCACCTAGGTATGTCCTTGGGAAAGTTAAATTCAGACAGCAAACCAGGGAAGTAGCTGCTTTAGGATCTGGTAAGGTCAGATGTAGTCTTATCCTTCCCGCTCCGTGGGTGCCCTGTCTACTCTTTTGGCAGCAAGTATCCATAGGGTCAGTTTGCCACTTCAGTTTTTTTACGGCTTTGAGATATCTATTCTACTTTTGTCTGTAGAGGCTCATTCTTAAATTCATGAAGTTATGTTTGGGGGACCTATAGCCAGTGACACATTCTGCACAGGCCCATCACTACTCTACGCCCCCTCAGCCAGATCCTCAGATTTCCTTGAGTCGCTTTTGTACATCCACATTCACTTGTTTCCTGCCTCCATCCTGGTCAGTGCCTACCTCCCTGTGACCACTAGCCTCTCTCCATTCCTAAAATTTCAGAAGTAGATAATTGGGACCTGGTGAGATCGCTCAGCAGGTGAAGGCACTGGTCACCATGCCTGATGACCCTGCACTTGAGAGACATGACCCACATGGAAGGAGAAGAGAGAGCTGAGTCCTTCCTTCAAGCTGTCCCCTGATGTAATCCCTGTATGTATGTATATATGTATGTATGTATGTATGTATGTATTATAGGCATGGTGACACACACTTTAACCCTAGCACTTAGGAGGCTGAGGTAGGAAGATCACTGTGAGTATAGGACCAGCCTGGTCTACAGAGTGAGTTTCAGGACAACCAGAGCTATGTAGGAGACCCTGTCTCAAAAAACAGAACAAATAAAATATATGCACATATTTGGAATTACACAGAATGTAATCTCTAAGTTTGCTGTAACTTAAATGATAAAACAAGATATAAATAGATTATAGCAATATAAGTAATTGTACAACACTGATTCAGAAAATTTCACTTTTAGACATCTTTTTAACTTGAAGTAGAGACAATGATATTATGCCCTGTTTCCTTCTGTTTCCAGCTGCCTTGTGTGGTACATATAACATAGTCCGCCTTCACTCAATTTCTTTAAGGTGAAATAGTCTACATATGAATTAGAAGCTCACCTCCACCACCACCACCCCTTTGAAGATTTACTTTTAGCCCAGGTAGTGGTTAGAATATGCTTGGCTCACAGGAAGTGGCACTATTAGGAGGTGAGGCCTTATTTGAATAGGTATGGCCTTGTTGGAGAAAGTGTGTCATTATTGGAGTGGGCTTTGAGAGTCTCCTTCTGGCTGTCTTCAGATCAAGATGTAGAACTCTCAGCTCCTTCTCCAGCACCATATCTGCCTTCAGGCTGCCATGCTTCCTGCTATGATGATAATTGACTGAACCTCTGAACCTATAAGCCAGCCCCAGTTAAATGTCCTTTGTAAGGGTTATGGGGTCTCTTCACAGCAATGGAACCTGACTGAGACACTGAGACACCCTCCCTCCACCTTCCTTCCTTCACATCCCCTCCCTCCCTTCCCCCTCTGTCTTTCCCTCTTCCCCTTTTGTATTTGTGTTTGTGTGTGTGTGTGTTCACCTATGCATGATTACATGCAGTTACCTGAGGCGGTCAGAAGAAGGTGTCAATCCCTTGGAGCTTCTGTTCCAGGCAGTTGTGAGCCATTTGGCATGGCTCATGGGAACCAAACTGAAGTTTTTTGCAAGAGCAGCAAGTGCTCTTGGTTGCGTTTCTTCCTCAGGACTTTAATAAGAAATGTTTTCTTATCAAACACATAGCCTCTTAAAAATCCATCACACTTTTGTGTATGAGTAGAAAAACACCTTCAAAGATAAACCTGTTCTATGTGAAGTGGTTAGTGAAGTTACAAAGTAGAGGCTGTGGTCCAGTAGCCTGAGTAAGGATAGGGTTAAATTGGTATGCCCTAGGGAGCCAAGCATTTAGGAGGGAGCCCTGGAGAGACTACAGGCTAGACCTGGAGAAACTATATTCAAGTGAGGGAGACAAGAGACAAATCGTAGTTTTAAAAGTAAGGAAACCTGAATGTCATGCCCCGCAGTGCACAAGGACAGTGTCTGTATAGGAAGGACATATAAACATAAGCAGCCCCTCCTTAGGCCAAGGCACATATAGCGGTGGTCAGAGCAGAGAGAAACAAACCCAAGCGGGTGCTCAGTCAGCAGTCTCCACTCGGGCATTTCAGCATCTCCTGCCTAGTGAACCGTGGGTGGGTCCCTACCTCGTTTACTATAATTAAGATAATCCTCCATAAATAAGCTCACTGGCCAGCGCCATCTAACCATCCCTTATCAGCTTGACGTGACAATACAGCATTTTAAAGTCATAACCTTTCACCCCAGTTCCACCAAGTATCTTGTTGATCTCATAAACTTATCCAACCTGAACAACTCCCACATCTTTAAAAATCCCAACACGTTAAGAAATGCAAAGTCTCGGGGCCGGCCGGAGCGAGCGGGGCTGGCCAGAGCGAGCAGGGTTGACCGGAACAAGGAAAAGAAAAAAAAAAAGAAATGCAAAGTCTCTTCACAATGGCTTCTATAAAATAATAATAATAATAATAATAATAATAATAATAATAATAATAATAATACAAGCTACATATTGGAACAAAATAAACATTGCCATTTCAAAGTAGGAGGATGGCATAAAACAGCTGCACCAAAACAAATTCAACATCTAGCAGGGTAAATACCAAATCCCATGGCTCCATGTCCAACATACAGAGCTTTTGATGAAATCTAACAGGCTCCAATGGACTGAAATACACCCACCCTTCCAGCTCTACTACCTCAGCACATGCAGATTCGTCCTGAGGACGAATTGGGATTTCTTTTTCAGGCTTTTGCCTATGGAGTGGTGCCATCAACACTGATACCATGTGGAGGATGGCTTGACATTGTCAAGTTTTGACACCAGCTTAATGTGTAGCCAGGCCCCCATGGGACCTCAGGTGTATCAGATGTGCTAACCCTGAGGAAACCCTTCGACATTCTCCCAGCCTTTGCAAGTACTGCTCATCTGTCAGCTACAGCTGCTCTGTCTGCATCAGCCAGGATACCACCATTCTGCCTTCAAAGTTCTGCCAAAAGTTAGACCATTATCTTCTAAGCTTAGCTTCTCTCAGTTCTCAGAACAGTGGGGTAAGTAAAGCCAGATTCTTGGCCAAAATAGCACAGGAGTGGCTGCTGTCTGGCCCTGATGAGTCTTGTTTCTTTCTTCTGCAAGCTCCACTGTCTGTGTACCCATTGGTACTCCTTGAGTCTTCTAGACTCCACTAGAACAGCCTATAAGCACTGCTCCCCCTAGGCTGACTGTACAATTGTGCTTGAAAACTTCCCAGGGTCTTGGCTGTTGTAACTTTTCATTTGTCTTCAGCTTTGGCACTGTGTGTGTGTGTGTGTGTGTGTGTGTTTCAAGTAGAATGATACTATGGTATGAAATATTCTCAGTCTAGAATTGGTAGACTATCTGCCTGGCTAGAACTGCAGTTGAGGCCGGGCAGTGGTGGCGCACGCCTTTAATCCCAGCACTTGGTAGGCAGAGGCAGGCGGAATTCTGAGTTTGAGGCCAGCCTGGTCTACAGAATGAGTTCCAGGACAGCCAGGGCTATGCAGAGAAACCCTGTCTAAAAAAAAAAAAAAAGAACTGGACAGGTTATTTGCAGCAGGGAAAAGAAAAAAAAAATGAGATAACTTGAGGGTCAGTTTACTTATGTTTGAAACAGAGTCTTTCTGTGTAGGAGAGGCTGCCCTTGATCTGACAGTCCACCTGCCTCGGATTCCTGAGTGCTAGGATGAGCAAGAATGTCAGCTTAAGATAAGAAGGTTTTTACCCTTTTAGAATCAAAGAAACCATTATCCTCAAGGAAAATGACAAGAGTCGAGCCAGGTGTGGTGGTGCAGCCTCCAGCCCCAGCATTAGGGAGGCTCAGACAGGAAGGTTGCCAGTTCGACATGGGCCTGAGCTACATAGTGAAATCCTGCCTGCAAAGGGGAAGAGAAAGTAAACCGAGTCATGGGATACAGCTTGAGGTCTAGGATGGGTAGCTCAGGAGATAAAGCACATAGCATGTGAAGCCCTGGGTTCCCTCCCCAAGAAGATGGGTGGGGGCTGGTGGGGGGGTGAGTATATTTAGCCTTTCAGATAGAAAAGCTAAATATAGTAAATATGTTACTAAATATGTAAATGTACCATAATAGCCATTTATGTCCATATAAGCTAGGATATAATTTTGCTTAAGTGATACCTAACGCTCTTAGGTATTATTCTGTTGCTGTAATAAACACCACGACCAAAATCAACTTAGGGAGGACAGGATTTATTTAATCTCACTGCCCATCGTGAAGGGAAGCCAGGTCAGGAGATGAAGGCAGGAACTGGGCGGCAGGAACTGAAGCAGAAATCATGGAAAAATGCTGCTTACTGACATAGTTAACCCCATGACTTTCTCAGTTTGCCCACCTGCCTAGGAACGGCACAGTTCACATTGCCTGCACCCTCCTGCATCAGCTGACAGTTGAGAACATGTCCACAGGCCAGTCCGTTGGAGGCAATGCTTGAGTTGAGGTTCCCTCTTCCCGAATGACTCTTAAGTTTGTGTCGTGTTGACAGCTGAAAGTATCTGTGACACACCTCCAAGAGAAATGTGGGTCAGCCAACGGTTGCCCAGGAAGCAATGGGAACATGGAAACAATTATGTGAATTTTTTATGGACACAAAACAAAAGAAGCTCATGAATTATTAAAGTATTTACCCATCACATGGTAGGTAGGGTACAGCAGTAGGGACATCTCTGCTGCAGGTTTTAGATACTGCTTGGTAACAGTGTTGGCCCTTAGGTTGGTTGTAAGTTAATAGTTCAGATGTAGAACATGGGTGTTCAGTGGCTAGTGGGGGTTATTAAGGTAGCCCAAGATGATCTGGATTCTAGATCAACAGCTTTCCAGCTCTCCCAAGTTGTAAAGTTCAAACCCCGTAGCTGGTTTAGAATCTTCAACACAGTAGTGTGGCCTTTTTTCCCTGGGACCTTAAGGTTATAGCACTTAAGGATTAACAGCTGCTTAAATAGGTGTCTTCTTACTTTATCATCCTGAAGTCCAGGTGGGATAGCAGCAGCTCCACCCTGAGACCTTGTATTAATAATCCCACTGGCTGAGAATAAAACCACTACCACAATATCTTGAGCCAAACTTGAAGCAAGCTTCAATTAAATACTGGCCAAGATGGTGGACTCTGGTCAGGAGTATTCTGAGGTTCCCAGAAAATGGTGCTGAGTCAATCCCCCTTGGGTTGTATCCTAAGTCAAATCCTCGACCNTCTATAAGAGAGCAGGCTGAGCAAGCCAGGGGAAGCAAGCCAGTAAAGAACATCCCTCCATGGCTTCTGCATCAGCTCCTGCTTGAGTTCCAGTCCTGACTTCCTTTGATGAACAGCAGTATGGAAATGTAAGCCGAATAAACCCTTTCCTCCCCAATTTGCTTCTTGGTCATGATGTTTGTGCAGGAATAGAAACCCTAAGACAAATAGGAAATGAATTTTCAAGGCAGCTGCAGCCTTGCCAGGAGGAGCCGGTTGCCTGCTGCCGTTAAACCGACAGAGCTACAGTTAGCCTAGCCATCCAGAGATCCGAGAAGGATACATTGTAGCCGAAAGTATCCAAATGGCTTATGGACCGATTAAAACGACAGAGACTTACTCATTATCGAGCTGGTCACCCTAGGCTCTGTGGCCATGGCTTTGGGGGGTTGGGGGTGGGGCGAGGTCCCAGGCCAGCATTGGTCTTCAGTCACCAGGCCCAGAAGATCTGAGAGAATTTTATGTGGAGGACAGGTGAGGAACTTGCGGGAACTGACCTTACTCTGTGGTTCTTTGAATGGACTTGAGTTCTGTTCCCAACTGACCTTACTTTAACTAGGCAAGAGTACAGCAATCATCTCAACAGTGACTGCAGTTTGATGGCAGGCGAGGCATGAGGCAGTTATGCCCAGTAGTTAAGGTTACCAGAATCCAGATGAAGGCATCATGTTCCATCACCTTTAGAAGCCTTCATCTGGCGTCTACTACTAGGAGCTGGGGTCTCTGTCATGGTAAGCTCTTTTACATTAAACATTCTAAGTTCCAAATTCAGCAGACCTTTAAAAAGCCTTAAGGACCAATATCTATTAAGTATATACAAAGTAATAAACTTTGCTTGCTTTTAGTTACCTGCTTTAGGCTTAACCTTGAAAAGGGTAAAAATAAAGCTTATTTCTGTAATTAATTATATTAGTACTCAGCATGACAGTAAGTGAGGTTCTGAACACGTTATGGAATTTGATCACTTACTCTGTGACTGACTGTTAACTTGCATGGCTTAACCATGGGTAGCAGCTTTTATAAGACTAGGATTTTACAGCTTTATCTTTGTGAAGTTTGAATTTTAAAAAAACAACCATCTCTGAAGGAACTGAAGCTCTTTAGTATCAAAATAAAACTTTAACTCATATGCACAGTCCACATAGATACTGGGAACTTTCCTGGGCCTTTTACAGTGTACCATTATATAAGATTAGTTTCTTATATTACTCAGAATATCAAAATAGCTAAAGCCTAACAAAGTTAGCAAAAACAAGGAGGGGAGACGAACATTCTCAAGTCAGCCTCTTCCAGCCTGAGTAGGCCTTAGGTAAGGAGAGGTATTCACCCAGTTCTCTGTCAGATTGCTCAGGGCATTGTCTTGTTACATCAAAAGACAGGAATATTTAAGTTTTTGGTGTTTAGCATTTGGTGCTCATAGCTGTGGCCCTAATTTTTTAGCATTTTATTTATTTTTTAAGGCCAGATATTAATAATATAAAACATTCTATAAAATTAAAGTATCCCATAGCCTTATACATTTAAATAGTTTTAAAGCTGTTCTTTTAAAAATATCCACTTTAATTTTAAATTTTCTGTAAAACTCCAAAATTTTCTCTTCAAGAAGTTAAAAAATCTCTCAATTGTGTGCTTCTATAATAGTAAAATAATAGTAATAATAATAATAATAAAGTACCTTTTTTATTTCAAGAGGGGGAAAAAAACCCCAGAGCAAAACCATAATCTGAACAAGACAAAGCCAAGCTCCAACAGTACAGACAACTCAATGCTCAGTACCTGGGATTCACTCACAACCCTCTGGGATTCCCCCATATCTGGGATGCACTCACCATCCTCAGGGATCCCCAGGGGGCCTGGGTCACCTCTGCTGCCCTGTCCTCAGCATTATACCCAGCCTGCCTTCCAGGTGCCAGCTGGCTCCATTTCATAGCAGCTGCTGTTTCTGGTGGCTGTCATATGGCACCAGCATATCTCCTGGGCTCTCTTCAGGATCTTCAGCCCTGCCACACAGTGCCAAGCCTCAGCTATTCTCCATGGCTACTTCATGCCTTTAAAACCAATACCACCCAGGTGACTCTTATGTTACAAAGATTGGCTGTTAGCACAAGGTATGTTCTTGTATATAAATGCATGGAGATGAAGCATTAATACCATATTAAACAAACATTTTTTTAAAATCCTGTCTTTCATAAACCTTGTTTTTTGGACAGAAATCATTATATCACAATCCACCCTAGTCCAAAATCTCAGAGACCCCGTTGCCTCCTTGATTTTATACCATGTGGTCACCTTTAATCAACATGGTGGTGATGAAGTCACGTAACATTCATCCTCTGCATCCCTAACAAAGATGGCTGCCAGCCAAGTGGCTGCCTCCTTCCCGATGGGGAACAGCAGTTAAGATGATGGCAAACCACATGTTGCTTATAGCCCAGAATGCCATCATGCCACATGGTCCCTTTAGATTACCTATGCGTAGAGTTTTAACTATCAGTCCTGTGATACAAGTTGTAAATTAATTTTTTCAGCAGTTTTACACCATACCCAATAAAGTTATAAATCATAAGGTACAGAAAGTTCACGTAAACCCCATAGCCTTGTTCTTTTGGCTGTTCTGACTTGCTTTCTTCTCCCTATAACAGCATCCAGTGGCTTCCCTGAACCCTGACACCTAGACTTTAAAAGCATGCCTAGGTCTGGAAAAAGGAGAGCCATGACCCAATTCCAGAGCCAGCTTTTCAATAAATAAGAACAACATAAAACAATTTTAATATTATCCATACCCAAAAGGCATTTGAATCCTTGCTAAACTGAACCTAGTGGCCAGAAAGCTCATAGATAAATTCTGAGCCCTGCCATAGAAGCAGCCATGGTAATAGTGATGGCTGGCTGCAGCAGAGACAGCAAAAATATAACCAAGAAAACAGAACAAGGAAGGTTACATACTCGAAGAACAGTCAGAAACAAAATGTGGTAATGACCATATAGTCACACATTCAACTGAGCATGACCCATTTCTGTCTCAGCTCAGGGTTTACAACAGAACTTACAGTCACACCAGAAAACAGACCCATCCACACATGCAGAGCAGACAGACACAACAAACAGACGAAGCTTTCCAATCATCCAGAGCCAGACAGACAGGCAATGTCTCACTCTCTGCCCTAGACAGAAGAATAATTGGGGTCTCACTGAAGCTCCTGCACAACCCAGATACAGATCACACCTAACAGAATTAGACTGTGACTCAAAACCAGAAGGCCTCCATAGATGCTCCCGGTTTTCCTCAACATGGCAGCTACACTCCATAGCTCATAAAACCGAAGGCAACTCCAGAACCTTGGAGCATCTCAAGACCTATGCTTCCCATCGCAGCCCCTCAGCTCTGCAGTTCCAGAGTGAAGGCCTGGCTTTAGAATTTGGGTGGGCAGTCCGAATCTCACTGAGGCCTCCAGAAAATGTTAATCCGGTAGAGAATAAGACTGTTACCACAACTTTTTGAGCCAAATTTGAAGTAAGCTTTAATTACTGGCCAAGATGATAGACTCTGGCCAGGACCATCCTGAGGTTCCCAGAAAATGGCAGCAAGTCACGTTTTTCAGTGACTTATAAAGGCAGAATCCATAAGGCTATGTATTTTCCACCAGGTCCAATCAGGGACAAGCATATATCTTGACGTACTTCCTGCCTGCATACCTCCTGCCTATGTCTAGTCAGAGGCAAGCATATATCCTTATGTACTTCCTGCCTGCATATCTCCTATCTCTGTGAACTAGCACATCAGGTACAATTTATTCAATCAACCTTGTTTAGGGAAGTGAAAATGTGCTTCTTATCACACATGAGTAACGGCCTCCAACATTTCAGAAAGTCTCTTGCCCTTGGACAAGTGGGCTTACAGGCTAGAGGCATTTTTGTTTTATGGATCTTTGAGGCATAGTAGTTGAAGCTTCAAACGTAACTCTAGCTTTCACAGTTGGCTTTCGGTTGGTGTTGTCTGAGATGTACTAGATATCCTCCTGTGTGGTCCCCAAGTGGCTCATGTTTCTGCACTTCAGTCAGCTGGAAAGAGCAGAAAGGAGAAGAGGGCCAGTGCTAAGGGGGAGCAACACACTGGGAGTTGCAAGTAGGAATTCTGCTCCTATTTCATTGGCTAGAACTTAAGCACGGGGCATAACTAACTCCAAGAGCATCTGGGAAATGTAGTCTCTGTCTTAGCAGGCCATGTTTCCAACTAAAACTCCAAGTTCTGCTGGGGAGGAATGGGTGTTGGGAGGAGGGGTAGGAGAAGAACAACTTCTTTCATATTTTTTCTTGTAATAATAAACACAGTGATGAAGGGTATGCTAGCAGTGTGGCTAGGGCTAAAGCACTTGCATGTATGAGACATTGGTTCAGTCTCCAGCACTGCAGAAAAAGAAAGGAGAAAAGGTAAGTTTATTCACATACACACACACACACACATACACACACACACACACACATATATATATATATATATATATATATATATATATATATACACATACATATATATTTCAGGGAAATGTTTCTTTTTAAATTACCATAATCTCTTTTTCTTTGTTTCTCTTAATGTGACACTTGTGTTTAATGTAACTTTTAAAAAATCTCTTCATGGGCCGGGCGTGGTGGCACACGCCTTTAATCCCAGCACTTGGGAGGCAGAGGCAGGCGGATTTCTGAGTTCAAGGCCAGCCTGGTCTACAAAGTGAGTTCCAGGACAGCCAGGGCTATACAGAGAAACCCTGTCTTGAAAAAAAAAAAAATCTCTTCATGATTTTTAAAACCATTAAACATCACATGTATAGTAAGATGAGTCTTGGAGTTAGCCCCACATACTTGTTCCAGCTCAGTTAGCATTGTCCTAGGCATTTTCCCTGTGGCCTTCAATGTAAAGTAGATCTCTCATCCGTAAACATTTCTGGTTTTTTAAAAATCTTATTTATTTATTGCCTGTAAGTGTGTGTGTGTTCCTCAGATCCATGGCTGATATTAGAGAAAAACACTTGCATTCTCTCTCTCTCTCTCTCTCTCTCTCTCTCTCTCTCTCTCTCTCTCTCATGTTGTACACTCACGCTCTGGTCACAGTGCACAAGCAGAGGTCAGAGGGTGGCTTTCAGATGTTGATTCCCTCCTTCTACCATGTGGGACCCAGGGATCCAAATCAGCTCATCAGACTTCCCTGCAATCGCCTTTACCTTCTTAGCCATCTTGCCATTCCCCCAGCCCAAATGAAATGATTCATTTGTGACAACCTAGAGATTTTTCTGTACTTCCCCTCCACCAAGGCATCTTGTAAAACTGTAGAGCTTGGATCCATCATGACCAAAACATTTCCATTGCTTCAGGGTCCCTCACAGCGCCACACTCCATAGTCCTTTTTATTCCCGAGACATTATCTGTAGCTTTTGCCCTCACCATCCTCCTGCCTCAGCCTCTTAGGTGCTGGGGTGATAGGAATGTACCAGCACCCCTCCTCTTACCCATAATTCCTGGCACCCATTGCTATGCTCTTTGGTTCTGTGGTTTTGTCTTCATACAGTGTGTGACCCTTCATCGTGGGTGCAGCATAGCTCCCTTCCATTTCACCCAAGTTGTTGGGAATCCGTCCCCTTTCTCACAGAGGAGTACTCCAGGTACAGCTGTATCACTTCAGTCTTGTAACTATAATCCACCTAACAATTCTTTCTTCCCTCATTTCCTCTCTCCTCCCAGCAATGCCAAATGAGTTCACCTCTGCAAAGCTGAGAAGTGATTGCTCAAGGACCTCCCTGCAATGGTACACCCGAACCCAGCACAAGATGAGAAGACCCAGCTTGTTAATAAAAAACATCTGCAAGTAAGCACAACCCCCAGGCCCTGAGGCTGACCCCTCTAGAGCAACAGCATCTAGGTCGACAGTGTCAATGAGGGTCCCACCTGATGTGAGAGGAAAGCACTGGGTCCACGGAGCAGGTTTCACCACAGCTGAGTTGAAGACTCTGGATGTGGATGAGTGGCTTCATCCTCTGCTTGTATTTGGTAAATGGTGAGCTCCATGCCCAGCAGATGACCAGCCTCTGAGCTTGGATGCCTGCGAGCACCTCACAATCATCTGTTCTGCCTACCAAAAGAGGCATTTGTAGCTATTGTGAGTGAACTCATGTGAACTGGTGAGCTAAAATCCCCTTAAGACACCTGAGTACCACTAAATATTGAACACTGGAGAAGAGAGAGGTGTTTAAGCCAGGGGCCTCTTATATTCCAGCAGCTAGGAAGATTAACAGAGGAAGAACTTGGCGGGTTTCTTTGGTACCAGTCAAACCAGTTTTCTTTCTTTTTTTTCCTTTTCTTTTCCTTCCTTTCTTTCTCTCTCCTTCTTTTTCTCTCTCTCTTTCTCTCCTTCTTTCTCTTCTTGTCTTGTTTCTTTTATTTTTTAAACTAAAATACGTTGTGCGTGTTTATGTATGTATGTGTGTGTGTATGTGTGTATGTGTGCGTGTGTGTTCACATGCAGCTGTATGCTTTTAAAGGTCAGAGGACAAACTGGTAGTCAGTTCTCTCTGTCTACCTTTATGTGGGCTACAGGGATCAAACTCAGGTTTCCACGCTTGGGGGCAAGTGCCTTTACCCACTGAGCCATCTCATCAGCCCTATTTTTTAAAAATCTATTTGTATTCATTTACCATGCAGATATTCACACACACGTGTGTACATTCACAGTGAGCACGGGATGCACTCGGGGATCAGAAGATAACCCAAGGGAGTCAGGGATCAAACGCAGTTCACTGGACTTGGTGGGTGGTGGTTCTAACCCTCTGAGCCGTTTCCACAGCCCCTAGGTTGAATATTCTGCAAAAGTCTTCAGATAGAAAAGATGTAAACCCAAGCTTGGCCTTGTGGCACATGCCTGCGGCGCAGTTACTCAAGACTGGCAAGGACCTCAAGGCTATCCTGGGCTGCATAGTAACCTTGAAGCCAGCCTGGGCGGCATAAGAATTTGTTTCACAAAGCAGAGAGAGAAAGGGGGTGGGCAAGAAGAGATAAACGTTGGTCTCATGCTTCACTTCATGGACGTTTATGCGAATAAAGAGTTGAATCCCATTTGGTCCCGGTCAGCTGGTGGTTACGGAGGTTTACAGCATACCTGGCACTGCACCTGATGCCCGCTGTATAGGGCCTCAGGCCTGTGCTGAGTGGTGTGTGTGTGACAGACCACGCTGGGAAGTGCAGTGAAGAGAAGCTCATGCTGCAGATGTGGGGATGTCTTAATACCCTCTGATTAAAAAAAAAAAAATCAAATTGGGGATTCAGCTGAGTGGGACACACCTAGCACGGAAGAAGCCCTGGATTTGATCGTCATTGTTTCACAAACTAGGTGTGGTACAGTATGCCTGCTACCTTAGCACTTAGGAGGTGGACGCAGGAGAATCAAGGGCTCCAGATCTTCTTTAAGCAACATAACGATTTTGAGGCCATCCTGAGATACATTAGACTCTGTCTCACAAAACAGGTGCGGGGGTGCTGTGAGATGAAGCTAGATGAGGGGCCGTGTGCTTGTAATTCCAGAGCTGGGGACATCTTAGAGATGGTTGGATCCCTGAGGCCCACTAGCCAACCAGCCTAGGCTGCTTAGAAAGTTCTAGGCCAATAAGAGTTCCTGTTTCAGAAATAGGGACAGGAGGCAGGGAAGTGGCTCAGAGGGTAGAGGTACCACTAAAGAGCCTGACAACCTGAGGTCAATCCCCTGGGACCCACATGGTGGAAGGAGAGAACCAGCTCCAACAGATAGTCCCCTGACTTCCACACAAGCTGTGACACATATGATATGCCTATGCACATATCACGGGAGTGTGCACACATACACACACACACTCACCTGTGCATACACATCAGCACACACATAGCCACCCACAAGCACCATAGGGTTAGAGAGAGGACTGGATCATACTGAGTTCATGGATTAGTAAAAAAGTATCAAGGGGCCTAGTGAAATGCCTTCTCCCCCACCCATATTTTCCTCTGCTCTGGAGACTAACATTACCTGTATCTCCTATGTATAAGATACATTCTTTGTTTGGAGATTTGCTCTCTTTTGACTTGGCCAAGCCATTTTCATAGACAATACTATATCCTCTTTACCTGACGGTGTACTCAATCCCAGAGAGAGACTTTGGTGCACAGCATGCAGTGAGAGCTCCTAGCAACCCCTCCTTGCATCCTCTCTCTCTAGCCACTTTCCTCAGCATTTGCATCTATTAGAGCCAACACAATCTGCTAGGGGATTTAAGAAAATAACTCCAGTTCCTGGAGAGCTGACTCCTTCATCTGGCCTCCTGGGGGACCAGACACACATGTGGTAAATATACATACATGCAAGCAAATACTCATATACATAAAATAGAAGGAAATACATCTAAAGACTGTAGATGTACTTTAAATAAAGCAGTGGTTTGTAAACTGTGGCTTAGACATTTAACTTCTTGTTCATCAGTGTTACTGGGGATTTATTAAAACTAAGATCTTGTCTGGGCATAGTGGCACGCACCTTTAATTCCAGCACTTGGAAGGCAGAGGCAGGAGGATCTTTGTGAGTTAGAGGTCAACCTGGTCTATATAACAAGCTGCAAGACAGTCAGGACGACTAGAGAGACCCTGCTGTCTCAAAACAAACAAACACATGGAGATCTCTAGAGCCAAAACTAGATGCTGTCTTACCTCCAAAGACTGTGTATCTATCCATCTGTCTGTCTGTGTGCATGTGTGGGTGTGTGTATGTGATGCTAAGCTAGTGTGAATTTATGAGAGTTGTAGAGACAACTCTTTGATGTGCTTAAGGGTAACTGATGGTAGTTTACCGGTGTTTGTTTGTTTGTTTGTTTGTTTAATGTTTTACCTGCAAGTATGTTTGTGTACCACGTGCTTGTCTGGTGCCAGAGACCAGGAGAGGATCCCGTCCACCCTGAGTTACAGGTGTTTGCTAGCCCACCATGTAAGATTGTTTCTTTTTAAAAACCTTTGAGAACTTGATACATGAGAACTACATCTGTGGCTTTTCTACTTCTCCCTGCACCTAGATAATTTCTTTGTTAAATATTTGACAGTATCTAAAGAAGCAGAAAAAGAATTTGAAGCAAAGATTCTGCAGTTCAGATCTACTACTTACTCTGTTTAGTTCCATTATCAACACTGTGATTTGGGTTTTATTATTTGGATTGTCTGCCCTTGCAAAAAGTGGCAGTAGGTGGAGAGAGTCTATATTTGCTTATAACACAGAGAATCATCTAATCAGGAAATGACACCTTCCTTTCACTGTATGGTGACCTTAGGTCAGTGGTTCTCAGCCTTTCTAATGTTGTGACCCTTTGTTGTTACTTTGTAAATATACTTTTGCTACTGTTAGGAACGGTAATGTATCCTGATATGCAGGATATCTGATATGTGACCCCTACAGGTTGAGAACGGCTGCCTTTGATCCTGCCTTGATTTCATTTGAATCAGGATTGTACTTGGTGCATATTTTTCTCTGTGCATCACAGAATGCATCACTGTACCTGACTTCCCCCCACCCAGGTGCACGTTGGTTGTGTTTGGAGTCTGGCTCCTGTACAACCTTTTGAATTACCCTGCTGAAGAATGTGACACGAAAAGAATGCATTATGTGGACCCTGACCGGATAAAGGTGAGCTAGTGCGTGCGGTTTCAATTCAGACATTTCCAAGCACAGACTTTAGCTGCAGCCCCATCTCTGCTGTATGGCATAGAAATCCTCATGAGAACCTGAAGAAGTGTTCTGGTTTCACATCTGTTTCTGTGATAAAGTTCTCTGACCAAAAGTAACTTGGGTGGAGGGAACTTTATTTTAATGTACAGGGTGCAGCTCATCATTGAGGGAAGTTAAGGCAGGAACTCTAAGATAGACCTGCTTGCTATTCCATGCAGAATTACCATCTAACCAGAGAACTCACTCACAGCCAAGGAGTGCATCAGAAACCATGCAGGAGCACTGCCTGCTGGCCTACACAGGCTCATGCTCAATCAACTTCCTTATATAGCCTAGGACCAGGACCCCTTGCCTAAGGAATAGTACTGCCCACAGTGGCTGGGCCCTCCAACATCACGTGACAATCAATATAGTTCCCCATAGATAAACTCATAGGCTAATCTGGGCAGTCCATTAGTTGAGATTCCCATCTCAGGTGACTATAAGCTGTGTCCAGTTGATAGTTAAAGCTAGCTAGGACAAAGGAAAAAACAATCTTAGCAATCCAAAACCAGAGGCCTCTGTCTGGCCCATAATCTGGTCCTTGCATTCTGCAGAATTCTTTTCCACTTTCTAGTGGGCTCTCCCGGATACATGTTGAGGCACCTACTGTGGAGTTTACTGTGGTGCTGCCCATCATGCTTCTAAAACAACTATGAAAAAGTTCTGTGCTGTGATGTGTTGTCACTCCTGGGCTTCAGTTCTATGGGATCTCAGCGTGGCCAGCAGAGTAAAGAACCACGTGAAGCAAGGGGAAACCTAGTTCAACATGACTCAGTAGTCCGTGTTTGTTCAAACTCAGAGACTTGACACTAGGCAGTTTATTTTAGGCATATTTAAGTACAGGACAATTTGGGGAAAAGAAGTTTCCTGGAATAACACAGTCCCGTGTGCACAAGGAGGCCTAATTACATCAAACTCATCTCCAAGTGTTTGCCACTTCTCCCATGAAGATGGGTTCTAAAGACAGGCTGGATGTGTTATCCTAAGGGCCATGGGAGGTTCTGTTGTGGTCTTGAAGATGTCCCCTGGGCTATTAGCCACCTCCAGTCCTGGTTGAAAGAGCCTGAGGGAGGCCCTGGCATACAGATAGCTCAAGGATCACCTAGGCTATGAGCTACCTCCATTCCCAGCCTTCTAGGTGGGAACAGGTTATGCATCTTTTCCGTTGCAGAAACAACACTGCGTGTTTTACATTCCTTGCTTTCCTTGTGCTCATCTGTGAGTACAAAGACAGGTTTTACTTTTCAAGGTTTTCACATAGCATTCAAAGTTTTCCTTTTAGTTTTTATTGATGTTTCTAAGTTAGATACACAAAGTACAGATTTCACTGGTAAGTTGAGTAGTTTAATTGGTACTGTTTAGCCCAAAGTAAATGGCAAGGTGATTTAAAAGAAGGTGGCGGGGCAGGAGTGAGCTCCAACATGTGTTGCCTGCAGTATGATTCACTGTGCCACTGTCCTTCCTCAAGCCAGCATAATGTCTGTCTACAGACGGTGGCCTGCTGGTTTGACCTGCTTGCCCACGGCCTCATCTAGCTTAAGTCTAACTAGTAGGGCCAGCCTCGTCCAGTGCTTGGTGTATGCCAGAAATCAGGCTGCCAGTGTCCCATGTCAACTCAACAAGCCCTCAAGATTGCCCTGGGCACACAACACAGCATCTTCCCTGACCCACAGCTGAGATGACTGGAGGTTAGATGTGAGCCAATCAGGCCAGGGTCCTGACCACTCTATAATCCCAGCACTCAGGAGGCAGAGGCAGGAAGATGGCTGTGTCAAGGCCTTGTCTCACCAAACCAAACCAAACCAAACTCAACCAAATCCAATGGCGCTGAATCCTCTGGGCCCAAGCTTTCTCTACGGTGTATATATATCTGTGTAGATGGTTTCTTTCTTGTTTGATTTGGATTTACTCATTTCTACTTTGAGACTGTGTGTGCTTCAGATGTTTCCATTTTTTATGGTTCAGATAAGCAAACCACTGAGCAGCTTGACCCTGTTTAGTCCTGGGTCTTTGCTCCCCTGCTGTCCCTCTGTCCTCAGATGCTTGCAGCCTTCCCTTGTTTTATCAGTATCCACATCTGCTTGGAAGCCACGTGTGTCCAGTGTCCTGTGCTTGGAGCTCCCTGCTCTACCAGCCTGCCTGGCCTTGCAGACCCTCCTGAAGCCCGTCAATCCCATGGCCTCTCACAGCGCTCTTGAGTCGGGGTTGTTGACATCTTGTTTTCTGTCTCCGGGGAAAGGCCTAAAATATGGCTTACTGAATCACTGTGGGTTCTTCTGTCTCTTTCTTTGCTTAGCTCCTCCACTTTCTCATGCATCTTATTTTCCCATCCTTTTAATTATATGTACCAGTACTGCCTGCCTGCCTGCCTGCCTGCCTGCCTGTGCCTACCTGCTTGCCTGCCTGCCTGCCTGCCTGCCTGCCTGCCTACCAGCTGACTCTGGAGTCTGTATAGTGGAGGAGAGAATGAGTCTCTCACATGAGGCTGAACATGGTGCTCTGTGTAGGGTGGATATGTTTTCATAATGTCGTACCATGCAAAGTCCACCTGGCAGAAGTAGAGACCTGACAGCCTGCATTCCTTAGTTCTCCCAAAACTACATTAATAACCGGGGTTGGTCTACTTGTCCTTTTAGAGGCCAGACAACTCTGTGTGTGTGTGTGTGTGTGTGTGTGTGTGCGCTCCCGCGAGCTCATGTGTGCACACACCATCACACCTGGTTGTTCCCATGGGTCCTCAGGCTAGTGCACTCAGCCACCCTTCCCCCCATAACTCTTGCTTTGTTTTTTAGTTGTTTTTTTAAATTTTTATGTCTATAGGTTTTTGTTGTTTTGTTTTGGATTTGGGGTTTTTAGGACAAGATTTCTATATGTAGCCCTGACTGTCCTGGAACTTGTTTGGTAAACCAGTTGGCCTTGAACTCAGAGATCTGCATGCCTCTGCCTCCTGAGTACTGGGATTAAAGGCATGCACCACCACCAAACCCAACTTGTGTATAGATCTTTTGCCTGCTTGTATGTCTGTATATCATAAATGTGCAGTGCCCCCAGAGGCCAGAAAAGGGCATTGAATCCCGAGAATTGGAATTATAGATGGTTGTGAGCCTCCAGGTAGATGCTGGGACTCAAACCCAGGTACTCTGGAAGAACAGCCAGTGCTCTTAACTACTGAGCCAGCCATTGCTCCAGCTCCATGATCGCTGTAGCAATTACTCTTTAAAGTTCTATAGCGCCCTAGTGACTTGATAAAGACCAAAAGGAAACTCGGGACTGCATTTCTGCGGTACCATAGAAAGGGTGGGAACACTTAACATACCCTGAAAGATCTGCTTTGGGGAAATGATAAGACCTGCCTAGATGATCTTAGTAACAGAGAGATGTATTAGACTAGCAACCAGACTGCAAGAGGAAAGGTTTGAGATCTCCTTCTGTTTGCCACACACTCTCTCATATTAATTGATGTGAGTATATTACCAGTCTGTCTGAACTGTAAATTATTTGTGAGTGGAATTGAGTTCAGACAATTCCTGAGAGTCTACGTAAAGGCTCTTAGGAGTTCTTTCCTCTTGCCTGTTGTCTGTTTCTGTTTTATCTTTGCCTCGGGCATGCCCTATGATTGCACTGTAGAATTTCTAAAAACAGATTCTGCTGGGTCACCTCCCCTAAGACTCTTGGTCTCTCATTACCTTTGGAAGCATGTGGAGACCCGTTCCTCCACCTGTGGGGGGCTTCATGGCCCGAGGTGTGGCTTCCTTTCGCCCCACATCATCTAACAGTGCCCGTGTTGGGTGCACAGGGTGGAGCTGCTTTCATTCCCTCTCAACCTCATTCTTCCTGACCACTTTATTGACATATAATTCACACATCATAAAATTCACTGTTTAAAGCGTATGGTGCACAGTCTCCCATGAATTTATGGTGCTGTGCTGCATGGTGGTGTGTGTACAGAGCCTTTTCATCATCCCCCAAAGAAACTCCAGGACTCTTAGCAGTCACTCCCTGCCCCAGGCAGCCATAAATCCCTTTCTGCCTCCAAGGATGTTGCCTGTTTCCTGTAAATACAGCCCACCGTCTTCTGTTGCTGGCATGCGCACTTAGCATAATGCGTTCCTTTTTCCAGCTGAAAGCTAACACTGGCACTGGGCATAAAGACCCACAGTGGCGCTCCCAGCACCAGAGGATGAGGCAGTGACTGGGGCTAGTGTGCACTGTGGAACAAGACCCTGTTTCTAAAACTAAGCAACAACAAAACCCTCAGGGGCAAATACTGGAGAAGGTTTGAGATAGTTCTGCCTTGTGGAAGGAAGGGAAGCTGAGGGACTCTTATGTGCACATCATCCCTGAAAGCCTGCGAGAGTCCTGGTACAGAACCGGAGGCAAGGTGCCCTGTGTTCTCTGTGGCTCAGGTTCACCTTAAACATGCAGTGGCAAGCTGGGTGTGGTGGCGCACACCTTTAATCCCAGAACTCAGGAGACAGAGGCAGGTGGATTCCTGAGTTCGAGGCCAGCCTGGTCTAATAAAGTGAGTTCCAGGACAGCCAGGGCTACCTGTCTTGAAACCACCCCCCACACACACCAAAATGCAATGGCTCTCTTATCTTTTTTCAAACATTTCCTTTATGTATGTATGTCTGGGGGTGAGTATGTGCCACAGCATACATGTAGAGGTCATAGGACAACTTACAGGAGTTGGTGCTTCTCACCGTGTGGGTTCTAGAGGAATGGTAGAGCACATTTACCTGCTCGGGCATCTCGCTGCACCCATCCTTCTGAAAAAAATGAAAAAAACAAAAATCAAAAACCAGCAGCAATATCAGAAACAGTTTTCACCCTTATACATTGCCCCATATTTCAGAAAGATCTTGGCAAGATATCCCCCTCTGCGGTGTGCAGGGTATCATGGAGGACCTGGGATGGGGCTCAGCAGGAAAAGAAATAGGGGAGGTCCTTAAAACTACAGCAGACAGCACACACTAGTTTGTTATCTCTTGTGCACTGCAGGCTGGGATTGCAGATGCATGCTACACATTTGACTTTACATGTGGGTGAGTTTGAATGATTGTACATGTGTAGTCTTAGCTTCATTGGTCATATCCAGCATCTGGAAGCATGAATGGCACCCTGTCCCATCCTATCGGATACTAGTGTTCCTAGTTGCACTGGGTCCAGCTGTCATTCATTCCGCAGGGGAGGGAGAACAGCTGCCAAGTTGTGGAGTTTATGATTTTTTTAATTTAAAAATGTCCATTAACATGCCAGTTGTTAACAAGACCAATAGTAGTCTCTGAAGGGAGGCTTAAACACATTGAAAGTGTGTCTGAGATCCAAAATTGTGCTTAAAAGATATTTGAGGAGAGACTGGCATATTGTGTCAATTTAGGCTTGGTCGGAGTGGTGGCAGCAGCAATTTGAGTTTGGCCCACTCTTCTTTCTGAGCGCTGAAGACCACAGGTCACCCTGGGGACAGCATTCCTTGCAGGATAGTTAATTGGGGCCCAACTCCTCAGCTCTTCCGGCTCCGCGGTCCTCCCTTTACCATGCTCACAGTGAGCAGGCTTGCCCTGCAGAACTGGTCTTTGATCCGAGGCAGTAGCACTTGCACACATCTCTGCTGTGCTTGCTACCACCCCACTTTCTACAGACCACCCCAAGACGTGTCAGAGGTTAAAAGAAAGCCACGACTCCATCCTCCATCCAGCATCCACTGCTTTAATGGAGGTATTACTAGTTAAGTAGATCTGCAGCTGCCAGCCTTTCCGTCTCAACAGTTAATGGATATGACATCACACAGTAGGACTTAATCCTTTGGAGCACTCTCTGAGTTAGACCATTCTCAGCGTAATTCAGTTTGGAGCATTCTGTCACACTGGTCAGTTCCCGCAGAGCCCTTCCTCAACTGATTCCACACAGAGCCCACATCCACTACAGCAGTGAGCATTTACTGTGGCATCTGCCCCTTGAGTATTATCCTTAAATTCTGACTGCTTTTAATCACCAGAAGGCTGAGAACTTTGCTCTCACTTGTGGCAGCCACTAGGCAAAGAGGAAGAGACCAGTGTGCAGTTACAGATGTGAAAACTGTGTGTGTTTCTATAATAACTGGTCCCCAGATACCAGCAACTACGACTGAGTTAGGCTCTTTCCTGTATTTAGTTAACTCAAAGTTCTTTGACCTAAATTCTCTCCTCTCCTGAAACTATAAAGTCGGTAGGTAATGGAGATAGAGCTTCATGTGGACGAGGAAGTCTGCCACTTGTCTGTCTAAGAAGCATGACCCCCAAGCCAGGGGGTGGAAATGGCAGTGCTGCTGAGGAGGTCAGCTTGCCCTTAGTGACCTTCAGAGGGTTTTCATGTTGTGATGGCCCGTGGTGAACTATCACATCAGTGACAGCTGGACCTTAGTCTTCATTGTTGGCAGCTTGCAGCTCAACATCGGAACTAAAGCCTTTATTTCCACCCCTAGATTTGACACAGCAGCTTGTTTCTTAAAAGAGGAACATCAGTTCTCTGGATCCCAGAGCCGCCAGGATGGCGCCTCTCAGTCAGCCCTCCTCCATTTGGCTGCCATGTTCTGGAACCCCTGCTTCCTCTGACCAGTTCCTTAAAGTGAACTGTTTCAGCTTTGATTTTTTTTTTTGTTGGGAAAAAAGGAGTGGCATCAAAGTGCACTATAGTTAGAAACCCTGTGATGGCAGGCACCTTCAGAGCTCAGCACATCTTTAAACACGTGGAACCAGGCTCCAGGTGGTCTCACCCTCTCCAGTGCGCTCACTCTCTCAGGTCTCCAGCCCCAGCCATGAGGCAGACTGGCAGGGTTACTGCAGAGGGTGACAGCTGGGCTTTGGGCTCTGCTCACAATAGATTAAATTTGAAGCCTGAAACTGAATGTTTTTCCAGGACAGGGAATGGAGTGAAATTTCACTCCTTTCCAAAGGAAACTTCTAAAGAAAGGAGAGCTGCGCACAAGCTTCCTTCCATCCTCCTTCCCTGGGTCTCCTTGGGCACTCTGCAGATGTCCCTTTGGATCCCAGGTGACTTGTGACAACATGTGCTGGGCATGTATCCTAGGGGTGAACTGGGTCCCAGGGGCTCCAAAAATGGCTGTCTATGACCACGAGAGCTGGAGACTATAGAGATAAGTGAGGTCAGTAGCAGGATCCCTCTGTTTGCCCCCTCCCCCCAGCCCACCCCACCCCCAGGTTGAAGGGCGGAGCCTCGCTTGCTTGGTGTTTGTGAGGTTCCTTGCTTGGTGTTCGGACTGACCCCTCAGGAAGATGCCGGTCCATGTGTGAGCTGCTGATGTGTGGAGTATCTTCGTTCCTTTCCCGTAGGCGTAGAAGCTGCTGTTTCAGGCCTTGGCATGTGAGCAGCCCTGATTCATTTTTCTGGGTGTGCCACTTTGAAATCACAAAGGGAACTCACTGGTGCCACAGGGGGTGCAAGGGTATGAAACCATTAATCAGTTCCCCTTTACCAAAAGGAAGTTAATCCCCCAAATGCACACACACTGCCCTTTTACAGGCACTATATAGCTGTTCAAGGCTACACTTTAAAAATATTTTAAAAGGTTTTTCTACTGAGATGAGGGAAATGTTTCCATCGAAAGTATCTTTTATAAAAATCAGATAATGGCTGATGAGGTGGTCCCAAGTGTAAAGAGCACCTGCTGCCAAGACCAACAACCAGGTCATTCCTTAGCCCCCCTTGGAGGAAGGGGAGAACTGACTCCCATAGGCTGGTCTCAGATACCCCCCCACACACACACAGGAACACTAACACATGCACACAGACACACACAACAGGCGCACGCACCCAATCACACACACATACACAGAATGAAGTATAATAAAAATTAGAGTAAAAATAATAAGACCGAGGAAAATCAGCTGAGGTCATGTTTAAAACTACAACAGTAAGAATCTTCATGATATACTGACAGGTTTGAAGACAAGATACCGTCCTAAAAAATAGGTATCCTGTGACATACAGGAGCCTGTGCCACACATCTGCACGGACTCGTGTGCACACAAGAGAAAGCTGCCCAGGAGCAGGTGTGTGGGGCTGTCTGACACAAAGATGGGAAGCGCAAAGCAGGAGGAGCACGTGGGAAGTCTTTTGACTGGGCCTCAGCAGCTGGCCTTGATGTTAGGAGCCACATCGAACTGGTTGAGGGCGTGACCTGGGCAAGTGCACAGGAAGTAGCAAGTTCTGTGTGGTCAGGACGCTTGTTCTCTGATAGCACTGAAGGTCATTTGTCTTCAGGCACAAAGCTATATAACAAAATTTACCATCTTAGCCAGTTCTGAGGGCCAAACCAGAGCATTGCAACATGCCCAGCAAGCATACCACTGTGTGCATGCACGTGTGCACGTGCGTGCGTGCGTGCGTGCGTGCGTGCGTGCGTGCGTGCGTGTGTGTGTGTGTGTGTGTGTGTGTGTGTCTGTGTGTGTGTCTGTGTGTGTGTCTGTGTGTGTGTCTGTGTGTGTGTGCGCATGCGTGCGTGTATGATGCACACTATAACACAGTACGGAGGTCAGAGGACCACTCAGGGGAGTAGGCTCACTCCCTCCGATCTGAGAGCCCCACAGATTAAACTCAGGTTAGCAGCAGGCACCTTTACCTACTGAGCCATCTTTCTGGCCCTCCAGAATCTTTCAAAAATACTGTTTTTGTACCTGTCAGACACATTCCTTATCTCTGCATCTCCTCGGTCCCTGGCCCCACTGTTCTCCCTTGTGTTTTCTATAGATCTGACCACTTTGCGTACTGCAGGTAAGTACAGTCAGCCATCTTAGGGCCATCTTCTGGTGACAGTTTGTCTCAGTGGCATAATGATGGCCTTGTAGAGTTTCTGTTCTTGTCATAAGATGTGGCCCTCTGGTCCCTGCCTGTTCCTGAGAAAACACTAACCCTAAAAGTTAAACGTTGTGTATTATCAGATGGTAATCACAGGACTGAAGGTCTAGACAGTGTCCTTTCTAACGTTGGAGAGGTTTTAAAGCCTATGTTGGTCATCCCCTTCCAGAGAGCTCAGAGCTATGCTCAGGAAGTCTTACAGAAGGAATGTCGGCCCAGGTACGCGAAGACGGCTATGGCTCTGTTATTTCAGGACAGGTACAGCATCAACTTGGAGCCTTTTGTGCAGAAGGTCCCCACGGCCAGTGAAGCTGAGCTCAAGTATGACCCGCCTTTTGGATTCCGGAAGTTCTCCAGTAAAGTCCAGAGACTCTTGGATATGCTACCTGAGCATAACTTTCCTGAACACTTGAGAGCCAAGGCCTGCACGCGCTGTGTGGTTGTTGGGAACGGAGGCATCCTTCACGGACTAGAGCTGGGTCACGCCCTCAACCAGTTTGATGTGGTAATAAGGTATCTGCACTTACCCAAACCAGCCTTGCTTCTCTAGAATCTTCCAGGGACATAGAGGAACAGTGGGAGCTCTTCAGCATCCCCGCTTCAACTCTTGGGGGTGTTGAAACAAAATCACAAATGGCCCGGTGTCCAATCTGCATTGGTTACCCTAGATTCAGGGCTTATGCTGCAAGTTGCCATCACTCACCAGGCCTCGAAGAGGAAGGGGGTTTGGGAAGGTGGAGGCGGGGCCTTGGGGCTGTAGGCTGAGGTAAGGCTGGGGGCAACACCTGGCTTTGGGGACAGAGTTTAGAGACAGTGAGCCCTGGGAGGATAGCCAGCGTCCGGGGCAGTTAGAACTCAGCACAGGCAGGAAACAGCCATCCTAGAGTTCAGTGATGTTCCTGACTCTTCAAAGGGGGGTGCTTGCTTGCGTACTTGTTTGGTTTGGGGGCTTGTTGTTGTTGGGGGAGTTGTTTTGTCTGATTGGTTGGTTTTTGTTTTTTTAAGACTGGGTCTCTCTGCCCAGGGTTAAAGGCATGTGCCACCACACAGTGCCTAAAAGTTATTTTTCCTATTTAGTTATTAAGATTAGGGGTATAGCCAAAATGGTAGAATGCTTGCTTACAATACACAGGGCCCTGGATTTAGTGGTAGCGCAGGAAAGAAAAAGGTTTTCCAATTATAAATGTAAAACATGCCCATTATTAGGAAGAAAATAACGGCTACTCGTAGCAGGAATCAGCCGCCACTGCCGACTGCCGTGCTGCCCCTCACTCCTGCTCTGGACGTGAGCTTGCGTCTGTGTTTCTGTCTCTCTCTAAAGATTGACTTCGTTTTTGGTTTGTGTAACCTGTGTATGTATGTGTGCACAGGCGAGGGAGTGCCTGTAGAAGCCAGAAGAGGCCGTCAGAATCTCCCGAGTGAAGTTACAGGCTGCTGTGAGCCGCCCAGTATGGCTGCTAGAAACCAAACTCTGGAAGAGCAGCAGGCACTCTTCACTACTGGGGCATCTCTCCAGCTCTCCACTGTGTTTTTATATTTTAAACTTACACTTATGATTAGTTTCTGAGGTCTTAGTGTCTTAGCGCTCCTTTAGAAGAAGATAATTTTTTGGTGGCTCTTTTGCCAGACATTAGAATATTTATGTCTCTTTACTTTTTATTGTGAAACTACTTTGCATATTTTTATGCACATGTCTTTTTATCCAGCTCTGATTGGTTCCTTAGACAAGTTATTTAAAATAGAATTGGTCTCTTCAAGACCTGGGGCCTGTTTTTCCAATCCTGGGTTACACTGCAGTAAATTAGCCACAAGATCTGGGTCCTAATTCAGTCTGTCCTGCAGAGACCCATGGGCAAGCGGAAGAGAAGGGAATGAAGACAGAGCCTGGGGACAAAGGTGTGACATGCGTGGCTGGGGGTGACACACAAAGAGTAGAAACAGTGACAAGACTGAATCTGGGGAAATATTGAAAAGTAATTGACAGCCCCTTTTAATGGTTTGAAAACTAATGTCAAGTGATAGAAAGATTTCTATTCCAGGGGTCTCTGACCTTATTGGAGCCACTAACCGGAACCACTAACAGAACCCTAGAAGTGGGGAAAAACTGGTTAGCAAGGGACATGACAAAACCCACCCCAGCCATTTTGACCCCCAAAGTGAAGATGTTCACATGAGACCTTTGTGGTTTGGGCCAGCTACTCCATGGTGCCTCAGTTTCCTCATCTATAGTCGAGAAGCAGTAGGGGTCATCCACCGTGGAGACCAGACACACAAACAAACGGTAAAGCGCTAAGAGCAGTGAGTGAGAGGATGGTATTCAGTGCTCTGTAAATGCCACAGCTACTTTGAGGGAGAGCATGGGAAGCAAGGCGCTGGGGTAAGGTGCAGTGGGTAAAAGGCCTTTGTAGGAAAGGTTGGGCATTCAAAGGAGCAAGGAAAAGAAACCAAGAAGAAGCAGAAAGGAGTCAAAGATGACTGGGAGCTGAGCAGAGTGGGCCAGGTCTTGGGAGGGGGAGGTTAGTGGCGGCGTGAAACAGCTGCCACCTGTTCCGGCTTTTTGTTGCCTGGTAGTGTTAAGAGCTTTCTTCTCAGAAATAATCCCAGTGGTTGATGTCATGAGTGTCTGGTACTACGGAAGACACAAAGATCTCAGTCCCTAACTGATTAAATACAAGGGCTGAGGGCTTCCAGAACCTTTGCCCATTTGAGCAGCAAATTAATGCCTATGTCCAAATAGCACTGTGCAAGACAGGACCAGGAGCCCCACCCATCCAGTGGTTCATGGCTAAGCTGTAGGAAAGAAGTGGGTTAGATCCACGCAGACAGTGCAGACCTTTAGCTCTAGGACAGATGGCTAGAAAGGGCTGCATATCAAGCTGGCTTAGAAGGGCAGCAATGTGTATCTTCCCAGAGAATAGTCAGACTGGGTGGCTGAATGAAGAACCCTACCTGGTGGGGGGATAGGGCTAAGACAGCTGGGAGGGACCAGAAATGAGGTTTGATATCCTAGGTGGCAGGACTGGGCATGAGAGCTTCAAGGGCAGGGAGGCCCCTGTGCACCAGGGACAGTGATGGGTACATCAAACCTGGCTAGAAAGAGAAAGATTAAGAATCGTTTTTATTTTCATAAATCCGTGGAGATAGTACAGATCCTTCCCATTTACCTTCTCCCAAAAGCCCTGGTTAAGCTTATTTTCCCTGCATCATCTCTACAGATGCTCCTTAGCATACCAGGAGGCTTTATAATGCCAGGCTCAGAGGGCAGAGGCAAGGCTAGCTTGCTAAAGTAGTCATGCTGGTGAGCTCTGGCTTCATTTGAGAGACCTGTTGCAGTGATTAAGGTGGAGAGCCATTGAGAATGACTCCCCATGTCAACCCATTCGTACATGTAAGGGAAGGTGAGGAGTGGGGGTCCCTTGTCTCCACATAGTCTACTGAGTATCGTAGTTTGCTCATCACACGTAGTGTAGAGTGCCTGTCACTCTCCTCATGATCCACATGGCTGCCACCCCGTTGCAGCATAAAAAGGTATTGCAGCATACATGTCACCAGCCCAGGAAAAATCAAAATCCAAAGTTCACAGCTGGGTTTCTGTCAAATGCACATGGCTTTGAACCATCATAAAGTCAGTCCACCAACAGTCCATCTGTACTGTTACTCTGCCGACCCATTTTTGAAAGTTGCATTAGCAAGGCCTAATAACTTGAGCTTGCCTTCCTGAGAACAAGGCCATGATGCTCAGGATCAGTGTGTGTGTGTGTGTGTGTGTGTGTGTGTGTGTGTACAAACCATGCCCTTCAGATTCAAACAGGAGAAAACAGTCTGGCCCAGTGGCACACTTTGGCATTTAGTTGACCTATGCAGTAGCTTGCTTAGTAACCAAGGGATTAGGTGTTTAAGGTCTGGAAGAGGAAGTAGTCGTGAGACAGAAAGTTTAGACACAACTGTGCTGCAGACACTTTCATGAGATTTCAGAAGACCATTAACTAGCTGGGCACAGTGGCACATCTCTGTAACCCCAAGTTCTCGGGAAATTTTGGAATTCTGTCAAGAACTCTTAATTATCAAAGTGAACAAGAGATTTTCAAAGAAAGTAACATCCAGGAAAGCCCCAAATGTTCTATGTTTGGATTAGCTTAAAGTACCAGGACATGCCAGAACCACTTACGTTGACAGTCATAGGGCCGTATGCTGGGGTTCCTCCATGGACTGCAGGCTGCATTCAGTCAGGACCATGAGGGACAGTTAGGGTTGTGAAGTGTGCAGAGGCCACTGGGAGGGAAGCCTGTTCCAACAATGTCCTGATTCATGGGTGACATGGCATAGGATGTGGGGATGTCACGTGGTATGGCTGGATGGTTAATGGCCTCCTTTGTCAATTGTTCCCTTTTGTTTGATTAGGTTAAACAGTGCACCAGTTGAGGGTTATTCTGAACACGTTGGAAATAAAACTACTATAAGGATGACTTACCCAGAGGGTGCTCCACTGTCGGACGTTGAATACTACGCCAATGACTTGTTCGTTACTGTTTTATTTAAGAGTGTTGATTTCAAGTGGCTTCAAGCAATGGTAAAAAATGAAAGCCTGGTAAGAACTCAAAGTCCTCGGACAGTCAGACATAGGTTAAAAACTTAGAGTATCTTGGATTGCAATTATGGACATTTATTTTTTTAAATAGACACAGTAGAATTCATACTTTTGTGTTGTCTTTCAAATTACACTCTCCTTGTCTGTAGAAACCCCTCAGAACTCTTGCTGCAAATTGCTTCCAGAACATGGTTAAGAACTGGGTCGTAGGACTGAAAATGCAGCTCAGTTGTAGAGTACTTCCCTGGCATGCAGAAGGCCTGGGTTCAGTCCCCAGCACCACATAAAGCCAGGCATAGGGGTGCACACCTACAATCTCAGCACTTGTGAGGTGAGGACAGGAGGATAAGCTCTGGGTCATCCTCAGCTACATAGAGTTTGAGGCCAGCCTGGGCTACGTGTGATCCTGTCTTAGAAACAAACAAGTAAATTAAAACTAGGAGAGACTTTTATGTGAAAGTGGTGGTCATTACTAAAAGGGAATATGAACTTTAGGACCACCTTTTTTATTTTGAGATTAATTACCTTGTTCTCCAGAATAGATTCGAATAGCTTTTAGTTCAAGAAGTGAGACTGATAGGATGAAGATTATATATGTATATATTTCATCCCAAAGATGTTCTCCAAAAATGCTATAGTGAGGATCCTGTCATTGGGTAAACCCAAAGTCTTCTAGAAAGGCAGAGCAGAGCCTTCCACTTGGCCAGATTCCTGTGGTTGGTCTGTCCAGTGATCAAATACTGTACTTTGTAGTTCCATCCATTAAAGTGAAATAACTTTCACAGTTCAGTTATCAAGCTCATCACAAATATCTATCTCTAAAACTAAAAGGATAGGGTCAGCGGAGATGGCTCAGAGGTTGAGCCATCATGGTGCCTGCCACCATGCCTGACAACCTAAATTTAATCCCAGGGACCTGCATGGTAAAAAAGAGAGAAATGACTCTCAGAGAGACCTTTCTCCACCTAACACACACACACACACACACACACACACACACACACACACACACACAAGAAAGCTAAAATATACATTGTTTTAAATTAGCTCTATCCTATGTAATGGAGCCATTTCTATCTCCAGAGCCTGATTTTCTGCAGATTATTGTGACCTTGGATTTTTTATTGCGTAGAATTTCTGATGGGAAAATGGAGTGACATACAGCCTGTTGCTAAGCACTTTTATGAGACTAGGAGATAGTCAGTGGAAAGTGAGTACTGGTGAGAACCCGACCAGCCAGGCGCTCACAGCACTCAGTACCCTTAAATCCAGCCAGCTTACTGTCCTTCCCTGAGAACACGCTGGCTGTAGATTGCTCTCGGGTCACTCAAGCAAATAAACTGGTTCTATCGGTCTGTTCAGGTCTGTGCCACCTTTGTAAACTGCAAGCTTCAGGGTTACATTATTGGGTTGAAGTACTGGATTCGCATGCATTGAGGTGATGATACTCTAGGGTTTGAGGTACAAAGCCAACTGGAGTCAGGCCCATGGCCTTGGCATAACTAGCAGTGAATCTCTTATCGTCCCTGTTGACAGGATGACATTACTAAGCATTCTAATGACGGCACTCTTTCCGCAGCCATTTTGGGTTCGTCTCTTCTTTTGGAAGCAGGTTGCAGAAAAAGTCCCACTCCAGCCAAAGCACTTCAGGATTTTGAACCCAGTTATCATCAAAGAAACTGCCTTCGACATTCTTCAATACTCAGAGCCTCAGTCAAGGTTCTGGGGCTATGATAAGGTATTCTTGTTGCTACTCTGTTAACTGGTCTCTGTGTACAAGAGGAAACTTGTTCAAGTTTTGTGTGGACGCATCTGTATCCCTAGAACACTGGCTCTCAACTTGTGGGCTGCAACTCTTTTGGGAAGCGAATGTCCCTTTCACAGGGGTTGCATGTCAGACATCCTCCATATCAGATGCTTAAATTAGGATTCATAGCAGTAGCAAAATTATAGTTATGAAGTAGCAATAAGAATAATTTTATAGCTGGGCAGTGGTGGCACACGCCTTTAATCCCAGCACTTGGGAAGCAGAGGCAGGCAGATTTCTGAGTTCGAGGCCAGCCTGGTCTACAAAGTGAGTTCCAGGACAGCCAGGGCTACACAGAGAAACTCTGTCTCAAAAAAAACAACAACAAAAAGAATAATTTTTTAATTGAGGTCACCACACATGAGGAACTGTATTAAAGGGTCTCATTCAGCATTAGGAAGGTTGAGAACCACTGTTCTAGAAGCACCTGTAGTAGGGAAACCTACTCACTGACCAGACAAGTCCTTGTGTGCTTATCATTACACTCCTTGGTGCCAGGGCTCATCGTGGTTGAATTAGCCTTCTTCCTGGTGTACTCTTTAGCAGAGGGACACACCACGGAGAGGGGACTTAAGATATCTTTGCCCCACGACCACACTAAGGGGCACATTGTTCATCTAAAAAGTTTCTGTATGTTTTATCTCTATAAGATAGTAAGAATGGGTGCTTACTAACATGTCACAGATGATAATAAATAAAGTCGGCTCTCCAAGACAGTGCTCTTCAGTCTGGCCCCATCCCAGATATTCAGACTTTATTGGTCAGTGTTGTGGTCTGTACATGGGGATTTTCAAAATTACCCAGATGATTTTCTTTGCAGCCTAATTTGAAAACCTTTGTGTTCTAGGTTGTCCACTGATTAGGGTGTTAACCTGCAATTAGCATCTTCCTCCAGAAGGGGGTGGTGAGGAGAAAGGAGAATCCTTTTCTTAATCGTAGCTTGGTAGTGAGGCTCCTGTCTTTAAAAACTTTTAAAGACTTATATGGAAATCTTTTTTTTTTTTTCTTTTGAGACAGGGTTTCTCTGTGTGGTCCTGGCTGTCCTGGAACTCACTTTGTAGAGCAGGCTGGCCTCAAATTCATGTAGAGCCACCTGCCTCTGCCTCTCTGTCTCTCTGCCTCTCTGCCTCTCTGCCTCTCTGCTTCTGCCTTGCTGTCTCTCTGCCTCTGCCTCTGCCTCTCTGTCTCTCTGTCTCTCTGTCTCTCTGCCTCTGCCTCTGCCTCTGCCTCTGCCTCTGCCTCTCTGTCTCTCTGCCTCTGCCTCTGCCTCTGCCTCTGCCTCTGCCTCTGTGTTCTGGGACTAAAGGCGCATGTCACCACACCCAGCTAGGAAATCTTTCTTAAACAAGATTTAGCACATGCATGAACAAGTAATAATACTCAAAATACAAAGAATTCTTCCTAGAGCTAAAACAAACGCAAAAGAGCATAAATAAATAAATAAGTAAAATGGAGCTGGAGCCATGGCTCAGTGCTTCCTTTTAGTTAAGAGCATTGACTTCTGTCAGGTAAGAGTATTGGCTGCTGGCAGCTAAGAGCACTGGCTATCCTTCCAGAGGACTGAGTTCTGTTCCCAGCACTCACATAGCAGCTCGTAATGTTTGTAACTCCAGTTTCAGGGGATCCAGTGCCCTCTTCTGGATGCTGAGGGTACGCACGTGATACACTTGCCTACATGAAGGCAAAACAGTCACCCGGATAATAAAAAAAATTAATAGAGACAAAAATTAAGAACATTTGACAAAAGAAGAAAATTTTATATGATAAAATACTTAGTCCTCAGAAATTGAATAAAAGGCAGTTAGAGCCACAGTGGCTTTTTTTTTTAACCCCACTTTCTTTGTTGTATTTTGTTTTGTTTTTATGCTCTCACTAAGTGACACTGGCTGGCCGAGAACTCACTATGTAGACTAGGCTGGCCTTAAAACTCCCTTCGTTCTCCTACCTCTGCCTCCAGGTACTGAGGTCACCAGCAGGCACCACCACACCTGACTGGTTTTTTGCTTACCTTATAGCAAAATGTAAAGATCTTTGTCTGGCAGTAATGTAGGTAGAATAAAGTGACCCTTTTCCTGTATTCGTAGTATGCATTAACTTAAAATAAGGATGGTCACAGGTAGAGAGCTGGCTCAGCAATTACAAGCCCATGTTCTTCCAGAGGACCTTAGTCCAATTCCCAGCCCTCACATCAGGTGGCTCCCAACCGTCTAACTCCAATTACAGGGCTTCTGATACCCTCCTTGGGTGGACACACACACATACCCTCCTTGGATGTACATACGTACACATACACACACACACACACACACACACACACACACACACGCACATACACAAGAGGGAGAGAGAGGCAGAGCATATATTCACATGCACATACACACAAATAATAAAGATAAAATCCTTTAAAATTATAAAATAAGAATTATCTTGGCTGGCGTTTTGGCTTCCCCATTAGCCCAGTACTCGGGAAGTTAAGGCAGGCTCAGAATCAGCTACATGGTGAAGCCTTGCCTCAAAAAGAATGGACTTCTTTTACCCAGAAATGTTACTCTGAAGCCTTGCTTATAAAACAAATGAGAGGACTCTTCACTGCAGGCAGTTAGGGATATTCACCAGGGCATAGTAGCAGAATGCTGAATGAAGCAGAGCCTAGATAGTCACCAGGGCATAGTGGCAGCATGCTGAATGAAGCAGAGCCTAGATAGTTACCGCTAAATGATGGTTTTCTTTTTACAGTGCTAGGGATGTAGCTCCGTTGACGGAGTTTTTGCCCACATTCACCAGTGACTGGGTTCCATCACCGGAACCACACAAACCAGGCAATGTTTGCACACCTAGCACCCAGGAGGTAGAAGTAGGCGGATCAAAAGTTTAAGGTTCTCCTCTGCTTCATAGCAAGTTCAAAGCCAGCCTCAGTCTGCTCTGAAAAATCTCACATCAGAGACTTCCTCATGTATTTATGCCTTTCCATCAAGTGAAGAAGTTTTGTGAGCTGGGAGGAGATGTGGACTTAGGTCTTTCGGGCACAGATGACACAATTTGGAAAGGTTCTAGTCCTCTTTTAAAAATTGTATTTATTTATTTATGTGTGTGTGTGTGTGTGTGTGTGTGTGTGTTTAAGTCAGAGGACAACTTGTAGGAGTCAGTTCTCTCCTTCTACCTTGTTGGTCCTGGGGCTTGAACTCAGATCATCAGGCTTGGCAGCAGGCACCTTTCCCAGTTAAGCCATATTGGCAGCCCCAACAGTCCTCTCTGATCTCTCTTCATGCATTGCTTCTATGAACGGTTGATTCCACACACAGTTGCACAGGCACTGGTTGTGGATCCCCCGCGTGCTGAGTGCCCTGCCTATCACTTGAGCTCCAGGCTGCATGTTGGAGGATACAAGACAGGAGGCTGCACAGCCACAGCACGGAGGCGTCCTTGTCATTCTTCCCTCTATCCGTGAACAATAGACATGGATGCCCATGGATCAGGAGGCAGTTTAGAATGAATGGAAACACTTCTGGATCCATGCATTTTAGATACAGAATATAGCCTACATCTGGACCAGTGACAACCGTCAGGGAGGGCTGTCAATCGCAGGCTCTCTGCACTTGTCTTATGGTGCCGTTTTTACCCAAAAACTTGACTGAAGATCCAGAAAGCTTTGTGCCAGGGTCGCAGATCCTAGGAGGCGTGCCATGATGCTGTGCAGATGGAGGGTGAGCCAGAAGGGAGAAGCTACAGTGGGATGAGCCTTGGACCTGCTAGGCAAAAGTTAGTTGAATCTATTTTGAAAGGAGTAAATGTAGCCAGGCAGAGCAGCATATGCCTGTAATCCAAAATCCAGAGATTGAAGCAGGAGACTATGGGGCAGAAGCCAGCTTTGAGCACATGGCAAGACCTTTATCTTTAAAAAGACAAAATAAACAACAACAAAAAAATACAGGGATGAATGTGACAGCCTACAAGTCAATCTCAGACCCGCATGGTGAAAGGAGAGAAAGCTCTTGGAAGTTGTCCTCTGACCTCCAGACATGTACAGTGACATGTGCATTCAAGTGCATATGTGTACACACACATGCACGCACACACATACACACATACACTCATATTAAAAAATATAAAAAGAGACTCCAGTCAACACTGCACACCTCTAATACCAGCACCCAGGATGCAGAGGCAGATGGACCTCTGTGAGTTTGAGGCCAGTCTAGTCTACAGAGTGAATTCTAGGACAGCCAGGAAGGACTACACAGAGACAACCTGTCTTGAAAAAATATATATTTTTTTGTTTTGTTTTTTTTCGAGACAGGGTTTCTCTGTGTAGTCCTGGCTGTCCTGGAACTCACTTTGTAGACCAGGCTGGCCTCGAACTCAGAAATCCGCCTGCCTCTGCCTCCCAAGTGCTGGGATTAAAGGCGTGCACCACCATGCCCAGCGAAAAAATATTTTTAAATAGTTTTTAAAAAATAATTAAAATATATATATAAAGTATAATCTCAAAAATTAAATGAGTTAAAAATAATTGAAATATTAATTTTTTAATGCTCAAACTGGTCTGTGTTCTTCCCAGAACATCCCTACTATCGGCGTCATTGCCGTTGTCTTGGCTACACATCTGTGTGATGAAGTCAGCCTGGCAGGTTTTGGATACGACCTCAGTCAACCCAGGACCCCTCTGCACTACTTTGACAGTCAGTGCATGGACGCCATGCACTGGCAAGTCATGCACAATGTGACCACAGAGACCAAGTTCCTCCTGAAGCTCATCAAGGAGGGCGTGGTGGAGGACCTCAGCGGGGGCATCCACTGAGAAGTCGGAACACAGCAAACCTCACTTAGAAACGCAGCTGAGAGTCGCGGTGAACCACCTCCCCAGGGAGTTTACCCTGCAGCGGCTTCCATGTGCAGCTAGTGTTTTCAAACTCCATTTTTTTAAAAAAGGAAAAGAAAGAAGAACAGCAGCAACAAAAGTTCAGGTCTGCGCACCTTTGTCCTGTTTATTTAAGTCAGTGTTGGGTTTTGCACAATTTTGTAAGTTAATTTTAAGAATGGGATTGGAAGGACTTTTCAAAGAGAATTGTATAGTTTATTGTATTTAAGGAAGTAATTTAATTTGCAAAAACTGTACACATGTACTCTGCCCAGGTGTTGAGGTGGGAGGAGAGGGGCTTCTGGCCCTTTGATGATGGCTGCAATGCCTGATTCTTGGTTCTGCTGCTCTGTTAGGTAGAACTGGTGGCAGAGAAACTTCCTGCCTCTGGGATAAAGGGCTTACTCATCAACTCTGGCAGCTGCTAGACAAGTTCATAACCCCTTTCTGCTAGTCCATTTGCCAGCTGGCTCCCAGGACTCAGGCAGGGCAGCTGTCCTGGAGCTGCTGGTTGGTGAGAGCTGAGTGCCGTGATCTTGCCCCAGGATGGAAGAAGCCACACTTCCTACACTGTCAGGGCACTTTTAAACTTCTGGAGGGGTGTGTGTGTGTGTGTTCATTCTGCCCTTCCAAAGAACCTAAGTGTTATTTAAGGCACTCTGCTGTTTGTCTGAGATGGTTCATAGAAATTATGACAAAGCCTTTGTTATCCAGAGCCATGGAAGAGGAAAAAGAAAAGAAAAGAATAAAAGTTTTTGAGGATCCTCTGTGATTTAGTGACTTTGAGTGTTTGTTCCTTCATTTGTTCATTTTAGGAAAATCTCTTCATTCTCTGCTAAGTGGAAACCTCGCCCTGGATGCTGTATAGTGAGGGTCAGTTAGGGTGCCTCACTCCTAGCTGTGTGATCTAAGGCATGGGGCTCCTCTGGAGAGGTGATGGGTGCCTTAACTGTCAACACTGTGACAAATTCCATGAGCAGGGCAACTTACTAAAAGGAAGCATTTAATCTGGGGCTCAGGTTCCAGAGGGTGAGTCTGTGACCATCACAGGGAGCAGGAGGCTGGAGCAGTCGTTGAGAGCCCATGTCTCAAAAGCACAGGGCAGAAAGAGCTAACTGGGAAAGGGGGCTTTCGAAACCCCAGAGTGCACCACCAAGGCCACACCCCTCTACCAAGGCCATACCCCTCTACCAAGGCCACGCCTCCTAATCCTTCCCAAACTGTTGCACTAGTAGGGAACCAAGCATTCAAATATGAGGCCCTAGGAACTGTTCCCCTTCAAACCACCACAGCAGTTACCAGTTGCCTCTCTGCCAGGCTCTAGCTTGTCCCTTCAGTGGCCTGGTCCCTGGTGTCAGAAGGTGAATGCAGCTGTTTCCCATCTGTCCGCTGTGCTGGGCCTTTGCTCTGTAGTCCCTCCCTGCCCATGCCCTCCGGTGCCTCCCTCTGGTCACTCCACTGCCCCACAGCCCCAGGGAATCCTGTCCCCAGTCCATACAAACACTTGTCCCATCAACTTTTAGGCTGTCCTCTTCAATGTCCCATCTGCATCTGTATTGTGCCTGCCCCCTCCCTCCCATTTTTACTTCCTCATAGACAATGAGCCAACCCATAGATAGACAAAAAGGCTTCCCGGAGACCACAAGCCAATGGGAGATGGTGTGAAAGCTTCTTCAAGAACATTTTAATCAGCTTTGGGCATGAACGTGCGCATGTGTGTGCATACTTGTGTGCACATGCAGGTGTATGTGGAGATCAGAAGCCAGCCTCACATAGTGTATCCTCGCTTGCTATCTATCCAACTTTTAATTTTTGAAACTTGCCAAGGAGGTCAGGCTGGCAGGCCAATGAGCTCCTGGGATCCATCTACCTGATTTAATTACATTTCAAACACAGTGACAAAGGCACCTTACAGAAGAGTTCATCTGGGGTAAGAGTCAGTCCTGGTGGAACAGAAGCAGCAGGAGCCCGGCATAGCAGCTGGAGCGGCAGCTGAGGGTTCATATGGGAACTGCAAGCAGGAAACAGAACTAGGCCCACCCGCAGTAATGCACTTCCTCCTAAACCTACCCAGACAGCACCACCAATCTGGAACCAGATATTCAAATGCCCAAGACTATGGCGAGCATCCCATGCAAACCACGGCACTGTCTCTAGCTCAAGTTCTCATGCTTATGTAATAAGAACTTCATTGATGAGCCATCTCCTCAGCCCCCAACACCTCAGCACCCCTGACTGCACCTCTGTACCTGTTTGTGTAGAAACAGACCTTCTCTAAGGTTGACTTCCAATAACACCAGTCACCATCACCTAGAAGACAGAACATTCGAGGCACACTGCTAATTGCTGGTGTTTGAGCCACTTGGCGGGCTAGATGTGGTCTATTTATTCATGTGCTTCTAGGAGAACATTAGGTGATTTTACTCGTTTTGTTTTTACCTGCAGAACGTATACTCCATTCTTAAGTATAATTAGTTCTGGCTTTAGGGATGCTTTAGGGATGGTGACAAGTATGGGGTGACTCATGGTTTTAGACAACGCACAGCCAGAACCTTATAAAATCATGCCACTTATGCTAGGCCTCTTTGCAATTCAGTGTTCCTCTTGTTTATACATAAAAAAGCATTGTCTGTTTCCATAGATCACGGGGAGAACGTGTCTTCATTATTGNAAAAAAAAAAAAAAAAAAAAAAAAAAAAAAAGAAATTGTTGAGCCAGACGTGGTAGTGCACACCTTTAACCCCAGCACATAGGAGGCAGAGGCAGGCAGATCTCTGTGATTTCTTTAGGTCAACATGGTCTACTAAACAAGTTCCAGGACAGCCAAAGCTGTTACACAGAGAAACTCTGTCTAGAAAAACAAAAAAAGAAAGAAAAGGAGAAAGAAAGAAATTGCAATCTACTGAGCAAAGAAGAAACATGTACCAGTGTGGTAACTAGACTATGCTATGTTCCTTTAGTCACTGTTCTTAAAAGCATGTTTGGAGCTGGAGATGTCAATCTGTTGGGAGAGTACTTGCCTAGCACACATGAAGCCCTGAGTTCAGTCCCCAACATAAGCTGGAACAGTGGTACAGGCCTCTGATCCCACACTTGAGGTAAAGGCTAGAGCAGTGGTTCTCAATCTTCCTAATGCTGCGACCTTTAATGCAGTTCTTCATGTTGTAGTGACCCCCAACCATAAAATTATTGCTACTGTTATGAGTCATAATATAAATGTCTGAAATGCAGGGTATCTGATATCCAACCTCTGTAAAAGGACCGTTCAGATCCCAAAGGGATCAAGATACACAGGTTGAGAACCACTGGGTTAGAGGTTCAGGAATTGAAGGTCATCTTTAACTACATAACAAGTTAAGACCAGCTCAGGATATAAGAAACCCTGACTATAAATAAATTAATTAAGTTTCCAAGTAGATTATGTTTGGTATCACATAAAGGAAGACAAGTTTAGAGATTTTCTTCTGCCTAAAGGTGAGATGCCAAGTGTGCTGTTAAAATGTGGAATCTCTGAGCTCTCTAGATACCTTACAGCAGCAATATGAACAGCTGTGCCACAGTCCCCACCCCACCGTACAACAGCAGTGCCACACCTCCCTCCCTGTCTTCAGATATTCATTCCAAGACTCCTTGGATAGTACTGAAACTTAGCCATAACTATATTTGTCTTTGGACCCAATACCCATGACAAAGCTGAAGTGGAAATGTAAGGGTTCTTTGAAAAGTCAGTTGGATGGTGTTTTGCTGGGGCAAACACATGAAGGAACGTTTTGTTAAAGCGGACACAGGTGAAAGGCTAAGGCAGACTCATGAAGGAACATTTCCCTGAAGCAGACACAGGAGAGAGGATGTTCTGCTAAAGTAAGCTTGTGAAAGAACACATGATAAAGGAATCTTTGCTAAAAACACAGATGTATTGGTCTGCCTTACACTGCACAGTTGAGCTGCATTTGTTGGGACTCCTTAGAGAGAAACGCACCAAAACAAACAAACAAACAAACAAACAAAAAAAACTGGTGGAGTGCCGCAGTTTGTTGCCACTTCCAGGGACTCTGATCTCTGCTAGGTAGTGTTACTGCTGTTGATTTGTGTTGCTATCCCGACTGGACTGCTGGTGTATCTGTGGGTGGATCGAGCTGTCACTGTCTGCTAACCTGTGAACTGAACTGAACTGCCAATTTCCAGACAGCACAGATGGGAGTTGCTCCAAAGAACCTTTCTAAACAAGGCCCACTTCCCTGTATCCACTTTCTTTTCTACTACTACTGCTGGGTGGTGGGCTACAAGGAAGGTTAAAGCGTTTAGGAACCATTCATTTAAAAAGTTTTTTTTTTAATTAAAGTTACAAAAGACTGATATAAAATCAGTCACAATAGAAGAATTAGATGGGGCTGGTGAGATGGCTCAACAGTTAAAAGCGCTTCTCACTCTTGCAGAGGACCAGGGTTGCTTACCCACTATCCATATGGTTGCTCACAATGTCTGTAACACCAGTTTCAGGGGCTCTTCTACCCTCTTCAGGCCTCCATGGGGACTACATGCACATGGTGCACTTAACAAACTTGCAAGCAAAACACTAATCAACATAAAATACAAATAACTTATTTTTTTAAAGATTAACAGAGATTAATAATAACTAGAGCAATTGTGGTAATATAATACAAAATTACTTAAAATGAATGCATTATTTATTTTCTGGAATTTTCTACTTAATGTTTTCTTATTGTAACCATCCAAGGGGCACTGAAAGCACAGAAAATGGAATTCTGTATGAAGAGAGAGCTACTGCCCACTAAACACTGGGATGTCCCAAATGAGCAATATATTGCTACTTAGTTCTGTTATCTGGGCTGTGTTTGCCTCATTGTAGAAATTCAGTTCCCATAAAAGTTGGCACTAACGACAGGTCAATCTGAACTACTAAGTCGCTGAGAAAGCTCATCCTAAGTGAGCAGAACGACAGCTGGAGTGGCTGTGTGCAGGGAGGGGCGGTTAAGACAGTAACAACAGTAGGCCAGTGGAAACCAAGCTCTACAGTGACAGTTACCCCCATCAGAAGATCCTATCAGGGCCAGCAGGATGGCTCAGTGAGTCAAGGAGAGCGCCCCAAGCCTGAGAACCTGAGTTTGATTCTCAGGCCTCACATAGCAAAAGGACAGAATGTACTTGTCCAAGTTGTCCTCACACTCCAGTAAGCAAAATTAAAGACCAAAAACCTACAGGAGTTTGGACTGGCATGGAAGATGTTTTGTCCGCATGTGTGCACTGCTGCACCGGCGCGTGCAGACAAACAGAAAGGTATTTTATGGGGTTGACCATTGGGAGTGGGAAGAAATTGTTAGCTGTAAGGAACTGAGAACTCCAGTGTTCATCTGTAACTAGCCATACAACACTGTTTGTCTTTTTATTCCCTCTCAGGCACCCATAATAAAGCCTTGCTTATCAAAGTCCTTCAGGACGTGGGCTCCGACTTGCTGTGTAGCCAAGGATAATTTTAAACGTTTTAGCCTTCTGCATCCACCTCCCAAATGCTAGGATTAAAGCCTGGTTTATGATGTTTGGGAGATCAAAGCTAGGGCTTCCTGAATATTTGCCACACATCCTACCATCTGAGCTACATACCAGCCCCAGGGCATATGTATTTGACTTCATATCTTTGGTGGAATTTAAAGACAGACAGTGGGTGTTCTAAGATAGGTACATGATGAAGAGCTCAAGCCTAGAATCCTAGCTCAGTGAGCCTTTTATGTTAATTAAGCAATACACAGACCTTTTTTATTCATAATTGTCCTAGCAATGTAAGTAATGTCTTAGAAGAAACCATCAATAGCTGAAGGGACCCATTTCATAACTGGACGCACAGCCATACGTTTTGGGAAACATATTATTGCTTATGTTTGCAAAACAGGTTGTGCACCCTGCTTTTCGGAGCGTAACACTTCTTGCAGGCTTTGACTTCCCTGGAATGGATTGTCTGACCTGGGGTGGCTGGGACATTTTGTCACAGCAACAGAAATAAAGCCAGGACAAATAGTCCTGGGCTGGAAGCTGCTTCCTATTCCAGGCAGTTGTAATGAGCTCCTTAAAGCAGATTTAGAAACCAGAACATATAATCCAGCTGTATCACACTCCTGTCTTTTGGGGGGAACATCCTTGTTTATTGAGTAAAGTTTGATGGTAGGTAGGTAGTACAGACTTGGCCATTTTAAAGCAGCCAGTGTCTCTTTAGAGTATTGGTGCATAAAAGGTGTTTCTCGCCGGGTGTGGTGGCACATGCCTTTAATCCCAGCACTTGGGAGGCAGAGGCAGGTGGATTTCTGAGTTCGAGGCCAGCCTGGTCTACACAGAGAAACCCTGTCTCGAAAAAACAAAACAAAAAAGGTGTTTCTCCTCCTCAAGCGTGATGCTCAATAATCTATATGCACGCACTCTCCTAGTCTATTTGGTGTACCTTGGACAAGGAGGCTTACAAGCAAAAGGAGTCCATTTTGCTGAGATCTAAAGGCAAGGAGATAGCCGACGTTTTACTTCTCAGATGGTGTGGTGCTTAGCCTTGTCAACTCGACAAACATAGAATCGCCTGGGGTGAGCATCTCAGTGAGCCTGTCTACAAGGGATTGGTAGATCTGTGGGGGGATTGCCTTTTTATTTTATTTTTTATTTATGGTTTGGGGGCAGCGGTAAGTGAACGTGAGTTGGGGTGCTCATAGAGACCAGAAGACAGTGTTGGATTCTCTGGAGCGGGAGTCACAGATGGTTGTGCAAGGTTCGACATTGGTCCTGGAAATGCAACTTCGGTCTCTGGAAGAGCAAGAAGCCCCCTAACGTCCTCTTTCCTTGCTGAGTTGCTTTTGGTCAGGATATTTTATTACAGCAGCGGAAATGAAGCCAGGACAATATTACTTCAACTATTCAAATATTGCTTCCCCAAACATCTTCTGACCCCATTCCAATACTATCACCATCAAGTTGGAGATTATCTTAACACATTTGGAGGAGGAACAGTCCATACCTTATATTTCACATACACGTGTGCATATGTGTGCACGCACACACACACACACTCCAGTAAGCAAAATTAAAGACCAACAACCTACAGGAGTTTGGACTGGCACGGAAGATGTTTTGTTAGACAGAGTATCTTAGCAGTGGCTTTTCCTTCCCCACTTCTGCCCATGGCCAGCGCATGTCACTTGCCCTCCACAGGAGAACACTGTTCTGTGTCAGAAGGGTCAGAACCTTGGCTCGCCTGCTGAACTCCCTGCTCTGCTGACGTGGTGTTATTTATCACAGCGAGGCTGACAAGGATGGAGAAAGCATCTGGCTGACTTCCTGATTCACGGACCAGCATTTCCTCCTGTGCACAGGAGCCTGCTATGGCTTTGTCTGGAAGGTACAGGCAGTCTAGCCATTCATGAGCAGATCAGATGACCCAGTGTTGTCTTTGGACAGTACAACTCATTCATATATCTACTTTGTAGTCTTTAGATTTACCCCAGAGTCACTTTTAGTGGTCTCCTGACCTCATCCGTCTCAGGCTGAAACAACTTCAAACTCTGCAAAGCGTTCCCCATGTTCAGGTCTCCCCACCTCCTTTCATGCTCCATCCCCATACAGTGCTTTGGCTCAGCTCCCCACATCCAGGAAGGATCTTCCCTCCCCCAGGGGAGGCATGGCTTGGATGATGGGACATTGGAAGACCACAGTCCTGTTCCTGTCTGTCAGAGTCTCAGTTTCCTACAGAGACAGAGAGCTGCCCTTTTTGTTGTCCAGTCTTGAATGCTGCTGAAAGGTGACACACTTTAAGTATTCTTTATTTCAATATGAGTTGGGGGGGGGGAAGACCCACTTATTTGGATTTATTTACTTTTTGTGTCTCTGTGTGAATAAGGAAATAGTAGGTAACTTCCTTAGTGGAAAAATTAACATCCCAGTAGCTCAAAAGCTGTCCCACCATGCACGACAAAGTCAAAAATTTCCATCAGCACACATTGATGGAAATGATTGTAAGCAGAGAAAGAGAGAAAATGTTTTTGTTTTTATGTTTTTTGTTTTTGTTTTTTTTAATACTAGTCCTAGAAGCCACAATGCCAAGTCGGCGTATCTAAGGACTTGCCATCCTGCGCCTTGCAGGGCCTTCCATGTAGCATCAGCTGACTCAAGAGTCCAGTTTTCCCCGCTTGGCTTTGCTCTGACAGAGGCAGAATAAAGGCCCTAGGTGATCTGTCCATGGAAAATGCACTCTCAAGTTTTCCAAAACTGGGAACTGAAATTGAACTGATGATGGCTTCATTTTCACACCCACTAAATCCTCCAGGTCTGGGACTGTGGCCCCTCCCCAGGGTACCCACCTCTGTGGCTCTGGCTGACTTTCCTGACAGGCCATTTTACTGCTAATGCCGTTTTGTGCAAACAAAACACATAGTTCCAGACAGATGCTCATGGCTGTATCCTGTGCCCAGTAGGGCTCTCAAAATTACTGCCCTGCTCCATCAGTATAACCACCATTAGTCCCCGCAGCCCTCTGAGAGCCAAATCCCTACAGAAGGCGGCAAAAAAACACCGGCTCAGACCCTTTGTACCAGGGTTTCCATCTAGAAGGGGGAACATAATTAAGCAAAAGTAGTATAATGAGGACGTTGGCATCAGGGTTCCTCTAGGAAAATTCCATGCTGGAGGAAAGATGGGCCACCCACAGGAACTCTGACTTTAGAAGAAAAACTACCTGCCTATGCATTGCATCCTTCCTGCATTGTTCCCCTCTGTCTCTCTGTGTCAGTCTGTCTGTCTGTCTGTTTCTTTCTCTCTCTCTCTCTCTCTCTCTCTCTCTCTCTCATACACACACATACACACACTCACAAGTAAAGTTGCAGTAAGCAGGATTAAGGTAGATTGGGGTGTGTGTGTGCGTGTGTGTGTGTGTGTGTGTGTGTGTGTGTGTGTGTGTGCTGGTACACGTGTGTGTGCGTGTGTGTATGTGCATGTGTGTGCGTG
>CACVCL010029536.1:0-68486 GCA_902729485.2 Mus minutoides | reverse complement strand
TTGGCCATCAGTGGGAAGAGAGGCCCCTTGGTTATGCAGACTTTATTTGCCCCAATACAGGGGAACACCGGGGCCAGGGGGTGGGAGCGGGTGGGTAGGGTAGCAGGGCCGGGAGGGGGGAGGATATAGGGAACTTTCTGGATAACACTTGAAATGTAAATGAAGAAAATATCCAATAAAAGTTGAAAAAAAAAAAAATCCTTATAATCTAGATTAAAATGTGACAATAAAAAGACAAAGGATAAAGTGAATCAAAAAAAACTGTCTTCCTCACCTTCTCTGGGGAGTCAGAGCCCTGCTGGGCGGCCACCTCTCCTCTGCCTGGGAATGTGGCTGGATGTGTGGTGAACTGGGGAGTGGGGAGGGGGATTTATCCCAGAAGCTGTGTAGCTTCTGCCTGTCCCAGAAGCTGTGTCGCTTCTGAAGTTCGCCCACTCACCCTCCACAGTCAGTGAGCTGATCTGTGCAGAGTGGTCTCAGAGGGACCCCAAAATCTTCCTTTTTGATGGGATCTTGGCTATTGCTAAGAGTAGCCAATCAGTGTTCAGTTCAAGAATGCCAGGGGATCAGTATGACTTGACTAGCCATTACTGGGGAGTAGAAACAATAAGAGAGGCAGGAATATAGAAAAGCAACTTACTTTAGTTGTAGGGATAAAATCACTTCAGTTTGGGAATTGTTGTGGTTAACCAAGATACATAAGCTTTACAAAATGGCCAAGGCCATAGCTCACAATACTGAGAACCAAGAAAAAGTAGGGGATATTGTTTTAAATGCTAAGATTTGCAATTTAGATAAAAAAAAAATTACCTCATACTGAGTAAGAATGTCATTTCAATAATTTATCTTTATTTTTTTCCATTTAGCTAGAAGGCTACAGCAGTGCTGAAGAGAATATTGAAAGTTTTGACAGGTAACTTTACACAGACTTTGTATAGTGCTTAAAGGAAAAAATATAAAAACTGGCATCAAATATAAAATCAGCACATGGCCTTATAATCTGACTTTGAAAGCTCCTTAACAATTTTTATAAATAATCATACTCAGAATTAGAAAAGTTTCATTTTCACTGCCTGACTTGGTTTTATTTTTACTTCTTAGACTTTTATATACCATATTCTGATAATACATCTAAAATATAATTTTGCATCTAGACTGCATATCTCCCTACAGGAGTTATCACTGGTGAAATCAGTGCTCTTTGGATTTTTTTTCTTCATTTCAATTTTAAGATTTAAATTCTTTCTGTGCAATAACAGTGTATACTAGGCAAGCTAAATGAATGTCAACATACAATTTTCGTAGCAGTAATAGCAGGGCATTAGCCTGTGACGATATTAGGAAGGCAGTAGTTCTATGTTTATTTACCCTTAATTAGATCTTAGTTGATATCGACAAAAACAGGATGAAATACAAAGCATAACTTCCTTAACCTGATTACCTGCTCTATAGGTGGCAGGTAGTGAAGGTCACCAGCACAAGTAGACCCTAAGAGCAGAGTTGAACATGCACTATTAGATTTTGTACTTAAAGTCCACCCTCCCTGAAGCAAACAAAGATATAGGGAGATTGTCAGGAAAAGAGGGGGAAACAAGGACTGCCTTTATTGCTTATCTTCCTTTTCATAGGGCAGGAAGAGAAAAACCCTTATAAATGGAGACTAGCTGTCATAAAAGCTGTGACTTTTATCTTTTGTTTAGTTTCCACAACTGCCTATGTGTCTTGTGTTTCTCAAAAGGATTAACTCCATTATAGAATAAAAGGCTAGTTTGTGGATGGTATATTTTGGCCTCCTAGACTGGTATTTTGGGGTGGCTCTATAAAATTCTACCAAAAATACCAGGAGAATTTATATAAATGGGAATGAGAACTATGTCGCTATACTACCTTTGAAATAAACCTAACCAAAGTTACTTGTGATTTAATTGAAAGCTCTAAGTAAGCAGGGCTTGGTGACGCACGCCTTTAGTCCCAGCACTTGGGAGGCAGAGGCAGGCAAATCTCTGATTTTGAGGCCAGCCTGGTCTACAGAGTGAGTTCCAGGACAGCCAAGGCTATACAGAGAAACCCTGTCTGGAAAAAAAAAAAAAAGCTCTAGATACTTTTATATTCCTGGTTTAGTCTAGCCTTAGAATTAATTTGTGGGTAAGATATTACCCTTTTCATATTACAGAATGCTAGATTGGAAACTGAGGAAGCCATGGCAGTTGTTGTTTGTTTCTGGCACTACTGGGAACTACACCTAAGATCATGTACACACACTGAGTGAAAGATACATCACTGAGCTGTGCATGAGCGCTACTCCAGCCGAGGAAGAGGGTGTTTTGTTTTGTGTTGTTTTGGTTTTTAACTTCACCCAAATCTTACAATTAATAAAAGCTTGAAGATACATTCAAATACAGTTGTGTTTCTACAAAACCTATATGGGTTATTTTACTGTCCATATTGCCTTTCCACAACTACAAGTACAGAGGAGGTACGATTCTTACAATACTAGATTGCTCATTACTATTTGTTGCTTAAACAGTTACTATAGCTGTAGACAGTGGATTCAGTCTTGGTGAGTAGGAAAAGGATAACCACAACCAAGAGTTGGAACAAGAGTGGAAAGAGGTTGATTTTTTTGGACAGATAAGTGATACAGGAAATGTTAGTGGGATCTTTGGGAGTATGCGGCCTTTCTTAGTTCTTATGAACTCAGCTTTAGCCAGGTAGGAAAACTCAGTTGTTTTCTAGTCCTTGTCTTGTATATTTGAAAATTGAAATTCCTGGGCTATGGGATGGCAGGGAAGGGTTAGGATGAAACATTTTATTGTGGCCAGCTTAGAAGAAGGCATGGTTCCTATAGAGGAAGGGTGTGTCTCCAGTGACAGGGGACCACTGAAGTGGTACTCTGGGGATTAGTTTAAGAACTTAGGACAAAAGCTGGTGTGAGGTATAGGGAGGGAAATACGACTGTCAGTCCAGTAGTAATATGAGGTGTCTGGCATATCCTCACAGTCTCAAATCACTTCTTCCTGCAGAGCTTCCAGGCAAGCCTAAGAGATACTAAGAAACCAGGAAATATAAATCTCTTCTGATGTCCTAGGTCTCCAGAAAGAACATTCTCAGACCTGCTGATTTGGAGCCTAGCATATTATAAAAGATATAAAAAGATCATGTATCCATATGTTAAAATACAAAACAAAAATGCAGTCAAAATGTCTCTAGGTTGAGAACTTAGTACAATAATAAAAAATGTTCCCAGGGTCAACTGAAGTAAATGAGTCACAGACTAAAAATTTCTCTAAAGGTTCTAGCTCAAACAGCAGATCAGCAAACAGATTTGAAAGCTAGTGTTATTTAAAGAGTTAAAACATTAGTAGCCTTTTCACCACCCCCACACACGGGAATTTACCCTAAAACATGTCTGCCTGGCATCTACTATTACCTCACATAACACCTTAGTACAGGACCCATCCATCATCTCCCAGCTTGGTAGGTTGCATGTCCAGGTTTGGTGGCTCTTGTCTGCTAGAGACTCACATGCCTGAAATTGTAGTTTTGCCCTGAGTGCCCTCTTGCTAGAAGGTTCTGGGGGAGTATCTACTTCCTAGATCATTCTAGCTGTTTGGCAGAATCATGTTTCTTGCTGCTTGTCAGAGTCCATTCTTTTAAAACCGAAACCTGAACTACCTCCCTCTCCCTCTTGTAAGAGACCAGTTCTGTCTTCAACAAAACCCATACATATTTCTGCTGAAATTGCAACCTTCTCACTGTCCTTCCTGGCTTCCACTTCTATCTTTGTCCTATTGGTTCCATTAGGCTAACCAAGGTATATATTGGTGTATTGTTTTGGTTTGGTTTTTGATTTGGGGGGAGGGGTTGGTGGTGGTTTTTAAATTTTGGTTTGTTTTGGTTTTTTGTTTTCTTTCTTTTTTGTTTTGTTTTGTTTTTTTTTTTTGTTTTGTTTTAAGACAGGGTTTCTCTATGTAGGCTTGACTGTCCTGGAATTCACTCTGTAGGCCAGACTGGCCATGAATTCCAAGATCTGCCTGTCTCTGCCTCCCAAGTGCTGGGATTAAAGGCATGTACCACTACTGCTTGGTGATATATTGTTGAAGGAAGGAAGGAAAGAAGGAAATAAGGAGGAAAGGAAGAAAGGAAGGAAGGAAGTAAAGAAGGAAGGGAAATTTTTATAAGGAAACTAATATGAAAGTAGTCAGTAGAGTGCTTGCCTAGAATTTTCTAGCACTGAGTTCCATGCTTAGCACTGCAAAAGAATGGGAGAGGCAATGATGGAGGGAGAGATAAAAGAAGGAGAGGAAGGAAAGTAATATTTATCTAATTATACATTGAACTCTCATCCCCTCCTCAAACACTGTTCAGTCCACTAAAAGCCTAAAAGGAACAGTATTTATAACAAGACAGAAAGTGGTTACAGAAAGTACCTTGCTTTTATGCAGAACTACTGACTACAGCAACTCAAATAATTATACCAAAATAGCAATGCAGCCTTTGGGCATTTGTTGTTTTAGGGCAAAGGGAGACTGCGTATGATAAACCTTTTCCCTGAGATTACTTCACCTACCCCATAAAAACTTCTTTCTTAGACTAGGGATATAGTCCAGTTGTTATACTGTCTAACATGTATGAATCTCTTGGTTCATTATCCAGAAATGCATAATAGCAGGTTTGCTGACCTATGTCTGCAACCCTAGCACTCAGGAGGTAGAGGCAAGAGTATCCAAAGTTCAAAGCCATCTTCAAGTATATAATGAGATTAAAGCCAGCCTTGGATACATAAGACACTGTCTCTCTCTCTCTTTTTTCTCCTGTACTGATTACTGACACGAAGACCTATTATAACAAAGCATAAACCAGACTCACTAGCAGCCATACATGAGTCCTTTTGCAACAAATATCAAAGGAAGCTGAACTGGCTTTTGTACTAATTCCTATATAACCAGGCTGCCCCAAATCTTGGTTTGGGAGATTCTTGGTATGTGCTACCACATTGTTTTCCATTGTCTTTTTATTGCATGAGAGACCTCAAGATCTTGATATTATAGGATGGCTTCAACCTTCTATGTAATCAGGCTGCCCTTAAATGCAAATCCTTCTGCCTCAATCTCCAGGTTTAAGGGATTCTAGATATGTGCTCCCACTTTGACTTTTTGGTCTCAGCTTCATTGGAATATTTATGGTGCTAAGAATGGGCCTCGGTTTCACACAAGCTATCAAGTGTTCTACCACTTTTCTGCACTCTCAACTCTCCAGCTAACATTTTTGTATTTTTTTTCCTTTTTGCTTAACCTTGAGAATCATTTTTTGAGTTAGAAAAATGACATAGAGACAGGGCAGACAAGTTGCAAAAATCGGCAGCTGCCAGGAGGAGGGAGATGGAGAAACAAAAGAGAGGAAGTCCTCCTGTCTTTTAACATAGGGTCCAAGAAAGCAAACATACTCATCAGCTGTGTGGGGAAGTATCCGGAGAAAGAATAAGAATGACCAGACTGTCAGAACAGGCTTAGGAGTTTAACCACTATTTAAAATGAGGAAAGGAAACATTAACACTTTTGAAGTTAGGACTCAGAAAAGTAGGTAGGTATCGTGGTACATATCAGCAAGCAACTGCTTTGTATCTTTGGTTTGGTTGGTTGGTTGGTTGGTTGGTTGGTTGGTTGGTTGGCTGGTTGGTTGTTTTTTTTTTTTTTTTAAAGAGGGCTCATAGCCAAGGCTGGCCTCAAAAGCTGTTTCCAAGGATATTCATGAGCTCCTGATCAACCTGCCTCTACCTACTAAGAACTAAGATTATAGGCACAGCTTTGATCAATTTTACTAAGCTACAATTTTTATATTATATAGCTTGACTACTCAGTTCTGTGGCTTTTAGTAGACTATGAGATGTGCAGTCTTCATCCTGATATAATTTTTGAACCTTTTTCACTGTTGGCCTCCAAATTGCCATGTTCCTTTTGAGATACTCCTCGTGCAGACCTTTCTTGCTCCATGCTCTCTGCATCCTAGTCCAAGACACTCACGAATCCATTTTCTTCCTATGGACGTTTTGATTACTTTTGTTCCAAAATATACTACACTTAAAAAAGGGTAAAACTGGATTCCTATCTAACAGGTGAAAACTCACCTGAAGATGTAAAGTACCTACCTAGGGTTAGGAGTATAATTCAGTGGTAAAGCACACACTTAATGTATTAGAGGCCTGACTTTTCTCAATAGCAGGGAAAAGCCTGCAGACATACTCCTTGACTCAGAACATGTTCTAAAGGGAGCATAGATGAGACTTGACTGAACCTTCTCCTTTTAGACCTCTAGAAATGAGACCTTCAGACACAAAGTTGAAGGCCCCAAAATTGCTTATCTGCTTAGAGGCCACTATAGCGACTTACTAATTATTGTGCCTTAATTGACAGTTGCTGGAGACCTGAAGTTGATGCTGGACTTGTTGATGATACATACACTACAGTTAAGACTCTAACACGTCACCCTAAAGGAGTGAGACTGAACTTCGATGTTGGGGCGCAGACTAACCGGGTACTTATGATGGAATTGCAGAATTGCTTGCTCAACTTGAAATCTATAAAGTTATCTTTTACATATAGGAAACATGAGAACCCTTTAATACACATGGAATCATTTCCTGTTTTCTGCCTTTGTGAGAGACAGAAAAGTTAGGAAAATGAGCCAACTTCTTTTATGTGTGTTTATGATTATCTTTGTCTGCCTCTCTGTCTTTGTGCATCTGTCTCTGAGTCTGTCTCTGTTTCTTTCTCAGTCAGTCAATCTGTCTGTCTATATATCGACCTACCTGTCTATCCATCTATCTACACTATCATCATCCCTCTCACACTGTGAGCATGTGTGTGTGCATGTGCCTTCCTGATCCCTGGAACGGCAGCTACAGCCACATGTGAGCTACCTAATGGAAGCGTCGGGAAATAACCTCAGGTACTACCTGCTGACCCAGAATGGTTTTCAAACAAACCTCAGTTGAAATACAAATTTAGCTCATAATCCTTTATACTTAAATGCACAGCTGCGTACAGGCTAAGTATGATTCTCAAAAAAGAAAGCAAGCATGTTTACTAGACTATGTACTAGAGCAAAGAAGCAAATTAATTCATGGCTAAAGACTTTTATAAGGGATTGAAATTAAAAGGATTTTCTACCATTCTTCATGGAGCAATGAGCCGACGTAAGCAAAGCACACTAATTCATCTAGATTCTGATCATATTAGGCGTAGAAGTATGTAACATATAAGTAATGCAGGGTAGTGCAGGGAATCATGATCCTAAACTACATATAAAGGCTCTTTCTTATAAAAACAGAAAAGATAAAGTGTGTGTGTGTGTGTGTGTGTGTGTGTGTGTGTGTGTGTGTGTGTGTGTGTGTTTCATAAGTGGAAAACAGAAAACATAAAAACTACCTCAATCTCAGAACAATACTAACCCTTTCTGACTTGGGTTTTAAGATGAAAAGGGAATGTCTGAACGATGAGGGAAAAAACCTTGGGCTTTGCAGTCATGTATATAAGATGAAGCTGAAATTAAGTCTGACTAAAGGCAGCCTTTGAGGTACTCAACTCCGGTGTACAGTAAGACCAATAGGAAGACTCTGGTACCTAGGATTGCTCTCACATAATAGATTGTAAAACCTCTGATTATAGGGCAGGCATTTTAATTTGAGCATGTAGAATTAAGCCTGCCATTTATTCTACAGTGAAAAATGCCACTGCTTGGTCTTTGTAGTAATATATTCTTCCATTATATGCCCCAGTACAGGGGAACGCCAGGGCCATTATGTGGGAGGGGGTGGGTAGGGGAGCAGGGCGGGGATGGGGGAGGGTATGGGGAACTTTCTGGATAACACTTGAAATGTAAATGAAGAAAATATCTAATAAAGAAAAAATAATTAAAAACAAACAAACAAACAAACAAAAAGGTCTAGAATTTCCCTATTTAGTACTTAGTGACCTCAGGGGTAGACCAAGGATCAGGCAAACCACTGGTGACTCTAGAGGCTTGAGGAGAGCAGGTGTGCATTCTCCAAACTGAAGCAGACATCAGCCCCTCTCAGAGTCTTCTCAGACCATCTCAGTATGCTTCTTTTGTCTTTTTTTTAAAGATTTATTTATTATATGTAAGTACATTGTAGCTGTCTTCAGACACTCCAGAAGAGAGCATCAGATTTCGTTAAGGATGGTTGTGAGCCACCATGTGGTTGCTGGGATTTGAACTTGGGACCTTCAGAAGAGCAGTCAGTGCTCTTAACCACTGAGCCATCATGCCAGCCCCGCTTCTTTTGTCTTTTTCTGGTACCTTGAACTCTCTTTGTAGCCCAATCAGATTTCAAGCTTCCATTACCTGGATTTATATGTATATACCAACAGGCCTGCCTGCCTGCTTAATTGCTTCCTTTTTTCTTTTTTCTTTTTTCTTTTTTCTTTTTTCTTTTTTCTTTTTCCTTTTCTTTTTTAGATGTTTGAGTCACAGGTAGCCCAGGCTGACCTCTATCTAATTCAGTATTGTAGCAAAGGATGACCTTGAATTCCTCCCTCCACCTCCAAGTACTGGATTCCAGTGTGTGCTACACTGGGCTCTCTAGGCTATTTTTAATAACCAAATTTCAGGAGTGTGTGCTAAATTGTTAAGCTCTCAAACTTAAAGCATTTTCTCTCTTTCACAGACTAAGCTCTAGCTCCATGCTAGATTTACCATAATAAGGCATCTTAGAGAAGCCAGGATGAACAATTGAATGTGAAGACCTGAAAACTAAACTGCCTTTTCCTGTTGAGTGTTGGCTGCTAGCTAATTGCACTGAACCACACTTGAGAGCATTCGTACATTCATATAATGTTGGCGTTTCCTGTTGAGTGTTGGCTGCTAGCTAATTGCACTGAACCACACTTGAGAGCATTCGTACATTCATATAATGTTGGAGTTTCCTGTTGAGTGTTGGCTGCTAGCTAATTGCACTGAACCACACTTGAGAGCATTTGTACATTCATAAAATGTTGGAGTTTTGACTCTTCTTGTTAATGAACTTTCTTAGGATTAAATGTCAGGATTCTGTTCATACTAATCAATTTGAAGAAAATAGTGTTTAGCACTGTTTGCATAAAAGAAGAAGGAGATGAGCAAAAAGAAAGCTGGCTTCCATGGAGTTATTTTAAGAAATCAGCTATATTTAGAGATACATGGTGTTTTTTTTTTTCAATGTTAGAGAAACTGTGTAATTTACCATAATTCTTAAGCTCTGGAACCCATACAAGTGATAAGAAGGTTTTAGACACAAAAGCAATCCATATGAGTATTACACTAGGAAGGTTTTTTTTTTTCTTTTTCTTTTACATTTTACTGTAACATGAAAAGTAACTTAATTTTTTCTTACTTTTGTCAGAATTCTAAATGTAACTTCTTTTATTGTTGAATTGGCAAACACATGAAATTCAATAAAAAGTACTGAGAATTGTTGTTTCTTTCTTTCTTTCTTTCTTTCTTTCTTTCTTTCTTTCTTTGTTTCAGTGCTAGGACTGGAGCCCAGGCAGGGCTTTGGGGCAGTGAGACAACCCTGCTGCCACCAAGTCTGACCAAATCTGAGAACTGGTTCCTACAAATTGTCCTCTAACCTTCTTCCTGTGTATATACACACACAAACACTAAAGAAAACGGAATTTACCTTGTTGGGGTTTTTTTTGTCTTTCTGTTATTTTGTCTTTTTTTTTTCCAGAGCTGAGGACTGAACCCAGGGCCTTGCGCTTGCTAGGCAAGTGCTCTATCACTGAGCTAATAGCATTTGAAATGTAAATGAAGAAAATATCTAAATTTAAAAAAAATTTTTAAATGTAATTTAAAAAGAACCAGAGCCTTAAGCATGGCAGGTAATTCTTTACTATAGTGCTCTCCCTCCAGCTCAAATAACATTTAAATATAAATGTCATTCCTTTCCTGACTATAAATATTTCGAGTGAGTAATAATAATCTTGCCAATCAAAATACGATTTGGACCTCAACCCCTAGTTATACATTCCAAATAGTGACACTGTAATTTTATTTCTTTTTAAGGTTTGTATGATGGCTAATCTCAGTTATTGATGAGATCTAGAGTCAATTGGGAGAGGGTCTCTGTATGTGCTTCTGGAGGATGTCCATTAAGGTAGGAAGAGCCGCTCAGTATGGGTGACATCATTCCCTAGGCTGTGATTTTACTGTGTGAAAAGGATAAAGTGCATGAATACAAACGTTCATACCTGTCCTAAGTTCCCATTGCTGTGATTTCATCACCCTGACACTCTGTAACCTTAAAAGTGAGCTACAATACCCATTTCTTTCTTCCCTGAGTTGCTTTTATCTGGGTTTTTTGTTTTGTTTTGTTTTTGTTTTTCGAGACAGAGTTTCTCTGTATAGCCCTGGCTGTCCTGGAACTCACTCTGTAGACCAGGCTGGCCTCAAACTCAGAAATCTGCCTGTCTCTGCCTCCCAAGTACTGGGATTAGAGGCGTGTGCCACCACGCCTGGCTTTATCTGGTTTTTTGTTTTTTTTTGTTTTTTTTTTTTTTTTTTTTTTTTTTTTTTTTTTTTTTTTTTTTTTTTTTTTTTTTTTTTTTTTTTTTTTTTTTTTTTTTTTTTTTTTTTTTTTTTTTTTTTTTTTTTTTTTTTTTTTTTTTTTTTTTTTAGCATAGTGACATGAAAGTAAATAAGGATCCAGTACTTTTAAGAATAACAAAGGAAGTCTTGTCCTCACATTGAGTAGTTTTATGTGGACAATTAGATACAGTGTGGTGACATAACAAAAATTCAAGTCTATACTTTGGCACTGCTTCCTTAACAAAATTAAGGGTGGCTTACAATTATTTTTATTATTGGACTGGAAAATGAAGCAATCATTCATTTGATTTAAAGTCTAAAGCATTGGCTATAAGTTTATTGCGAAGACCTAATCCTTAATACAAAGATAATGTACAGAAACAAGGCTGGCCTCAAAATTGTGCTTATTCTGCCTGAGCCTCCCAGATTATAGATGTGCCTGGCCCTGCCCTGCCCTGCCCTGCCCTGCCCTGCCCTGCCCTGCCCTGCCCTAATACCATTTATATGGCCAATTACTTTGAGATCAATGTGTATTTTCCCTTTTAAAAAATATTTTGAATTGTGAAAGATTTGTATGTATTTTCATTGTTTGGGAAAGGGTCTCATGTATCCCAGGCTGGCCTTCTGCTTGCTATGACACCAAGGATAACTTTGAACTTATGGGCTTCCTACCTCCATCTTCCAAGTGCTGGGGTTATGGGTGCTACAGTCTTGTGTGTGCCAACTAAGCCATCTACCAAATGAGCTGCATCTTCAGCCTAGGAATATTTCTTCTGGTACAAAATTAATACATGGTCATTGGAGAAATTTGAAAAGGCATAAAATGCAAAAATGTACATACCCACATATAGCAATTGGATTGTTGAACCTCATGATAGAAAAAGTACAATTTTGTTCCTATTTTTAAAAAAATCTTAAAATCTGCACAGTGCTACAACAGCTGTAGTGAGAGCATTCTGCTTGAAGGATTCTCATAGTGGGACCTATTGGCAAACTTCACTTACCAATACGTTCCTAAGAGTTGAACAATGTTCTCACTCTCTAAGGTTAATTGAAACTTCTACACTAAGTGAAAGTGGCAAAGAAACAAGCTGCTTTTACTGTTTATGTCGATATTAATTAGTAACTTCATAAATTAATAAATTAAAAACTCACTAGATCACAGTAAGAAAGCTACCAAAAAGCAATATATAAATCATGCAATCTAATGTCGATATTGCACCTTGTTCTAATTTGGTTTGTGATGCTGTGATAAAATATGACTGTAGCAAGTTGGTGAAGAAAGATATTATTTAGCTTATAATACTTCCAGCCTATAGTCCTTCATTGGAAGAAGTTAAGGCTGGAATATAATGAGAAAATACAGCAGAAAATCGAGAAATGTTGCTTACTGGCTCCCTGGCTGGCTCATGCTCAGCTAGCTTTCTGAAATAGTACAGATCTATCTATCCAGCGATAGGTTTTCTCATAGTGGGCCTCCCACATCGATTCTCAATAAAGACAGTATTGAGCCAGGTGTGGTGGCACACGCCTTTAATCCCAGCACTCGGGAGGCAGAGGCAGGCGTATTTCTGAGTTCGAGGCCAGCCTGGTCTACAAAGTGAGTTCCAGAACAGCCAGGGCTATACAGAGAAACCCTGTCTCGAAAAACAAAAAATAATAAAATAAAATAAAATAAAGACAGTATCTCACAGCCATGGCCACAAACCAGTCTGGACAGCAGAATTAGTTGAGGTTCCATCTTCCCAGGTGACTGCAAGTTCTGTCAAGTTGACAAGTCGGGAGAAGGGAAGAAGAGGAGTTAGAGTTAGAATGAATATCAAATGTATGTGTGTGTGTGTGTGTGTGTGTGTGTGTGTGTGTGTGTGTGTGTGTGCAAACGCAGGTGTGGATGGGTGAGTGCATGAATGTGTGTGAGACTGTGTGAGTGCGTGTGTTTTAAAGAACATAGTGACAGAATAATAAATGTAAGCCAAGTTTCCTCATTTCAAAGACAGTTTGAAGTCATACTACTCTGATTAACTTCAAGTCTAAAATGAGTTGTCACCTCTGTAATTATAAATATCTACTAAGTCATACTCCAGGTCATTTGCTCTGTTAGGGATTAGAAAGAAAAGAGCAAAACAAAACAGTTTTATGAAATTGTTTGAAATAGCACTTAAAGGCCAAACTGACGTCGATCTTGCTGTTTAGCTAGATTTGAATGGTAGATCTTCCTGCTTCCACCTCCAAGGTGCTGGGATTATGGGTGTATGCAAATGTTCCTGGTTAAACAAAACAGGTTTTTTAATCTACCACCATAGAGCTTACATTTAAGGATATTGATTACCTGCAATTCTGATACACATTTGTTTCCCAAGGAACAAGTAAGTGACAATGTAGGCAGTTATTTTTAATTGTCAGAGTAGATGATGGAGCATCTAGAGAGTACAGGCCAAAGATGCTACTAAAACATGCTAGAATGTGCAGGAGAATCTTTCGTGACAAAGAATTATCTGGGTCAAAATGTTGATAGAGCCTCCATATACAAGAGGAACGAAGAAAGAAAAAGAAAGAAAACGCAGAGTATGGCATTCATCTTACATTTATATTGGCTCTTTTTCAAATAATAGAAACTATTCTTCACATGCCTGTCAAATTATGAAAAATAGAAATAAGGTACTCTTCTGTATTAATACTGATAATTGACTAATGCACGTAATCCTTCAGTCTTTCTCCGGCAAGATACAAAGGTTTCAAACTGAAGGGTTTTTTTCACTTATAAAAATATTACAATTGCATTATTTGTGTGTGTGATTGCATATTCTCAAGAATATGGATGCCACTGGGACTCCCATGTGGAGATCAAAAGACAGCTTGGCAGACCCAGTTAATCTCCTTCCACCTTCACTTGGGATCTGGAGATTGATTTTTTTAAATATTTATTTATTTTATGTATATGAGTCCACTGTCACTTTCTTCAGACAAACCAGAAGAGGGCATCAGATCCCATTACAGATGGTTGTGAGCCACCCTGTGGTTGCTGGGAATTGAACTCTGGGAATTGAGCACAGGACCTCTGGAAGAGCAGTAGGTGCTCTTAACTGCTAAGCCATCTCTCCAGCCCTGGAGATTGATTTCAAGTCTCCAGGTTTGCATGGCAAGTCCTTTAAGTCCGAACCATCTCAATGGCACCATCTCAGTGTTAAAAAAAAAAAAACTATCATGATTTTTGTATGTTGTATATGATGAGTGTGTGTGAGGGTGCCTGGGATGCCTGGCTCAGGTTCTCTCACTGTAGGCTCTCAGGGATCAAATACAGTTTCTCAGAACATCAGCTTTGTACTGCCAATTACTTTTACCCACCAAGCCTTCTGATGCTCCTCCCCCTACCTCCCACTCCCATTGTGATTACAGGTCTGCAAGATCACACCCAGTTGTGCCATTCTGGGGATCTAAGCCAGGGTTTATGTGTGATAGGAAAGCACTCTACCAAGTGCATCAAATCTCCATTCAGACAAGATGCAGGTAAAGAGTTCTTTCTGGGCAATTTCTGGCTTACAGATGGAAGAGTTATGGCTCAACCTTGTTGGCCTGCAGCATGAGATCCAACAGCCACCCACAAAACACATCTCCAAAAGCTTTCCTTTACCATTCTGACTTCTAAAACAAAAATGTTTCCTCTGTTATGAAAGGGAGGGGAGTAACATATTTGGAATTTAAACCATAATTCAAAGATAATAAAACTAAGTATTTAAGCAAACCCAGAAATAATGGGAACTTTTCATTAAACATGTCATAGCTATCACCCTATGTCTGTGTTCCAGCAGTTTGGCAGCCACGAGCCTGGTACTGACTCCATTTTGTCTAGTAAGGATATAGTTGGTATCTGCAAACTGTACATCCCTTCCTGTTTTCCAGCATAATGTTCTCTTATATTTTGGTCCCTAGAGTACTTGGATCGACAATATAATGCATCTCTTTCCCACAAATAAAATCTGTTCCTGGGGCAAGAGAGCATCAAATGTGAGTGGCAGCAATGAGTAAGAAAATGGGTGCCACAAATTTACAATCTGTTCCCAATGCCACTCCCATGTACAGCGCACAACTTGTGATCACCTGTGGCCTCACATCTTTCATCTTTCTTCTCCGGTCACAATGTATTTCTCCATCGCATGTATCCAGTTTCCCATTGCTGGACTGCTAAGCTGTTTCCAGAGAGATTTTGCTAAATTATTCTCATAGAGAAGTTCCATGTATTATATATTTACAGCATATGCTTAGCTCATTCTATTTTCTAGAAGACAACTAGACCAAATGGTACACGTGTAGAATGTTATATAGTATAATAAATTGCAGCACTGAAAGACTGAACTATTTAACAGACAACTCTACTTCCAAAAAGGGTATATTTTCTCAGATGTTAATAGATTGAGAATGCAGAATTGCTTGCAATGAGTGATTAAACCGCAGCACATCACTCACAAGTCACTCCTTATTTGCCTTGAATAACAGAAGCAAGGGAATACAAATCATAATGTTAGGCACTTCAAAGAGCCAAGCATTCTTCCATTTGTTAGAATTTGAACAAAGAAACAGTGACTTGGTTCTCTAGGTTTGTCTCACCTGGACCTAAAGTTTCAAGGATGATCATCAGGGCAGTATTGACAGCATCACCTGGGAACTTGCAAATTCCTAGGCATCACTTAATAACCCTTGAATAAGAGACTCCAATTACAGGCCCCAGAAACCCACATTTAAAAGAAAACACTAATCTCTCGGGTGATACACTGTAATGATTATGATTAGCAACTGAGATTTCTGCCTGAGATGGTTGAAGTTATAGTCTGTGTGGGGCTCTGTGTCCTCCCTCTCTCTCAATCTTTTTATTTCCTATGAAAAAGAATGGTTTTATTTTGAATTACGTTGGTGCATGTGGATATGAGAATGTGAGTGCAGGAAGCCCCAGAGGCCACGGAGGAGTGTTGAGTTCCCTGTGGCTTGAGTTGCAGGAGACTGTGAGCTAACATGTCAAGTACTCTTCTGCTCATTTCTTTCTTTCGTTCTTTTTCATTTATGAAAAATATTTATTTATTTATTCATTTATTTTTACTTTTTCCCCAATTTTATTAGGTATTTTATTCATTTATATTTCAAATGCTATCCTGAAAGTCCCTCATATCCTCCCCTCCCACTCCCCTACCCACCCACTCCCTCCTCTTGGCTCTGGTTTTCCCCTGTACTGGGGCATATAAAGTTTGCAAGACCAAGGGGCCTCTCTTCCCAATGATGGCCGACTAGGCCATCTTCTGCTACATATGCGGCTACATTCACAGTGGAGTTTGCTTTTGCTTTGATAGGCATTTTTCCCTATGTGTGTCTGTTGGGCCTCAAACTTGCTATGAGACCAGGAACTTGGGGCAATCCTCCTGCCTCTCCCTCCTGAGTGCTTACCGCTATGTGATACCATGATCTGCAAGAAAAAAAAAATAGGGTTTTGTCTTAAAACCTAGAAAAAAAAAAAAAAGGCGGGCTTAATAGTGAAGTACCTTGTCAGCATCTACTGAGATGATCATGTGATTTTTTTTCTTTAAGTTTGTTTATATAGTGGGTTACTTTGATAAATTTTCATATACTGAACCATACCTGCAGCCTTATCTTCGGTTTGTTTGATTGTTGATTTTCAGTGTTGAAAATCTAATATGGGGTCCAGTGCCCTCTAGGCAAAGGGCTCTAGCATCGTCAAATGAGTCACATCTCCAGCCTTTCATGTTTTATTCCTGTTGCCTAATAAACTGCTTAGCATATAGAAAATTTGCAATGACGGTTTGTTAAATGCAACTAAGACTCGTATCAAAACAGAGTTTGGAACACAAGTCCAAATATTTTACAATAGAAGCAAGAGAGACAGGCTGTAACTCAATGGCAAAGTGCTTCCTCAGCATGCTGGGCCACTGGATTTCATGCCCAGCACCTCAAAATGAGAGTAACAGATAACGTCTGGAGATTCAAATTTGAGTTAAATTGCTTGGATGCCCACATGCATAAGCCTGGGTAAACTGGCTATGGTGGCACACCCCTGAAATCCCAGCATTCTCGAAGTTGAACCAGTAGGGTCAGAAGTTCAAGGCTAAATAGAAATGTCTAAGGCAGCCTTGGATAAAGAAAAACATGTTTCAATCCAATACATGAATCAATGTGCACATAAAGACTGCGTGGCTGAGGTGATGTCCCCCTAATATCCCAGGACTCTGAAAGGTACTGACAGGGAAAGGTCAGTTTCAAGGTCAACCTCAGCTATATAGAAAGCTCTAATTCAAAATAAACAAATAAGCAAACAACACACACACACACACACACACACACACACACACACAGAGAGAGAAAAGGGGAAAATGAAAGAGGGGAATGGGCAAAGAAAAAAATCACCAAGGTATTGGACTGAGGAGTGATAGGAAATTTATACTTTTCCATATTTATTTTTCTATATTTTACACTTTTTAAAAGAATCATATTTTACTTACATTGTAAAAGAAGTAATCATTTTTGCGGGTAAAATGATGTTGAATCTGGCTTTCACCTCTGAGGCACTTGTCTGTGTGGGGTTTTGGTTTTGTTGTGTCTGAAAGGGTGCCCTCCTCCATGTCAGACAGCAGAGGGCAGCATTCAACTTCCAAAAAAATAACTTGGCCCTAACTTAGATGAATTGCTTTTTAAGCTAATAATAACAATAACCCCCACCAGTACCACCACCATCATCCTTTTGTAGTTAAATGCATTGAATATTTCAAAATTAGACACTGGAAGTTTCATTTAGGCACATGATCTTGGGCTGTTTAAAGATTTGTCTTTTGACAGTTAACAAGAGGAATGGTAGCATGAATGGTGTTTCTCAGCTAGTTGTCCTCAAGAGCAGCCTTTAGACAATACTTTGGCAGTTGTTCAAAGGGGGGGCAACTCTGAGACCCCTAAACAATATTTCTGTCCCCACAGCTCTAATTCTCCCCAAGCCCTTTCCCTTGTCAAATAAGTGGGGGATATTAAACATTTGTTCCATTTTAAATTTCATATATTCCTAGAATAAAGGGAATGGCCATAGAATTTTCATGTTGATAAGTAATATTATTTCTGGTTTTTCTATTGTTTTGGAAAGAAGTCTAAAGCTAAGGAGTTTAATAACTTATCCCTGAGTCAGAAGCTATTAAGTGATGGAACTAAGTAAATCCAGGCCTCCTCTCCTACCTCCAGGGCTCTGGGGGCTTCACATTCATTTGTGTTTGGCAATAACAAACTTGACATACATGTCTTTCCCTTGTTTGGTTAAAGTTCAACAAAGATATTTTATATCATTCATGGCTATTGGAAAGGGACTGGTTTCCCTAATTTCTTTCTCATCCCATTTGTCATTTGTATAAAGAAGGACAGCTACTGATTTGTTTGAGTTAATTTTGTGTTCAGCCACTTTGCTGAAGGTGTTTATCAGCTGTAGGATTTCTCTGGTAGCATTTTGGGGTCACTTGTGTATACTATCATATCATCTACAATAGTGATATTTTGACTTCTTCCTTTCCAATTTGTATCCCTTTGATCTCCTTTTTGTTGTCTAATTGCTCTGGCTAGGACTTCAAGTACTATATTGAATAGGTAGGGAGAGAGTGGGCAGCCTTGTCTAAGTCCCTGATTTTAGTGGGATTGCTTCCAGCTTCTCTCCATTTACTTTGATGTTAGCTATTGATTTTCTGTATATTGCTTTGATTATGTGATTATGCTTAGGTATGTGCCCTGTATCCCTGATTAGTAATTTACCATGAAGGGGTATTAGATTTTATCAAAAGGTTTCCCAATGTCTACTGAGATAATCATGTAATTTTTTTCTTTCAGTTTGTTTATATGATGAATTATGATGATGGATTTTTGCATAATGAAACATCCCTGCATCCCTGGGATAAAGCCTACTGATCATGATGGATGATGTCTTTGATGTATTCTTGGATTTGGTTGCAAATATTTGAGTATCAATATTCATCAATGTTCATAAAAGAAATTGGTCTCAAGTTCTCTTTTTTTGGTTGAGTCCTTGTGTGGTTTAGATTTCCCAATAATTGTGGCTTCATAGAACTAATTAGGTAGTGTTCCTTCTGTTTCTAATTTGTTGAATAGTTTGAGGAGTATTGGTATTAGCTCTTCTTTAAAGTCTGGTAGAATTCTCTACTAAAACTATCTGGCCCTGGGCTTTTATTGGTTGGGAAGTTTTTAATCACTGCTTCTATTTCCTTGGTGGGTTATGGGACTGTTTAGATGGTTTACCTAAGCTTTTTAAAAATTATTGAATATTTTCTTTATTTACATTTCAAATGTTATCCCCTTTCCAGGTTCCCCCCCCCCCTTCCGAAAACCCCATATCCCATCCTCCCTCCCCCTGCTTCTATGAGGGTGTTCCTCCACCCACCCCTGCCTCCCTGACCTACACTGGAGGATCTATCTAGCCTTCACAGGACCAAGGGACTCTCCTCCCACTGATGCCTGAGAAGGCCATCCTCTGCTACATATGTGGCTGGAGCCATGGGTCCCTCCATGTGTACTCCTTGATTGGTGGCTTAGTCGACTTACCTAATATTGATTTAACATTTTTTTTTATCTAAAAGAGCTGATGATTTTATTTTCACATTTCACAATAAAAGTGAAAACCGCACTTTTGTGTATTATTTCTCCCTCCAAAAATATTCTGTTAGGAAGGGAAGTTTCCTTTTCATGCATCTAATGAACACTCAGGCGCAGCACCAAGATCTCCTGGTGAAACAGAACAAGAAACACAAAACAATCAAGAGCGCTTCTGCTCTTATCTGTCTGGCTGGGTCATGCCAGGCCATGTGGGCACCATCATAGGGCGGGCAGGAGGTCTCATCATGGGAGGCCCGGGCATCATGGGCATGTGGCCTCCCATGGGCGGTCTCATCCCAGGAGCTGGTCCCACGGGCATCATCCCGGGCGGAGGGGGGCCCATCATTGGCATCATGGGAGGGCCTCCCATGTGGGGTGCAGGCATCATGCCAGGCCGAGGAGGGCCCAGGAGACTGGGGGGGAGGTGGGATCATGGCCTCTGCAGGTGGAGAAGCAAAGAACGGAGCAGGAGGAATCTTCCCTTGTTGAAATGCAGCCGTTGTCTTGTCAATCAGGCTCTGGGCCTGCTCTTCCATCCATTTCTGGTAAAAGTCTTTCACATTCTCTTTGTGTTTCCGACCACTGCAGTGTGTCTTCCTCACAGACGGAGAATCGTGGGTAAGATACGTATCACAGTAGTCACAATAAAACCTGGGCATGATGCTCCACAAGCTGTTGGCCACTCCAGTTCCCGCTGCCAGGAACTCTTGATTTAACTTTAGTACGTGGTATCTGTCTAAAAAACCAACCATTTCATTCAGATTTTCAAGTTTTGTCAAGTATAGGCTTTTGAAGTAAGACTTGGTGATTTTAAATTTTTAAATTAAATTAATTAATTTTAATTTAATTTTAATTTTTTAATTTTAATTTTAATTTTTTTAATTTTTAATTTTTAAAAAAATTTTTAAAATTTTTTTCATTTTCTGTTGTTATGCCTCCCTTTTCATTTCTGATTTTGTTAATTTGGATACTGCTTCAGTGCCTTTTAGTGAGTTTGGCTAAGAGTTTGTCTATTATGTTGAATTTTATAAAAACAAACAAACAAAATAGCTCTTGGTTTTCTTGAGTTTTTCTTTTGTTCTCTTTGTATCTAATTGATTTCAAACCTGAGTTTGACTATTTTCTGCCATCTAATCCTATTGGGTGTGTTTGCTTCTTTTTGTTCTAGAGCTTTCAGGTGAACTGTTAAATTGCTAATAGCAGATCTCTTCAATTTCTTTGCAAGGGCACTTAGTGCTATGAACTTTCCTCTTAGCTTTCCTTATAGCTGATAAGTTTAGGTATGCTGTGCTTTCTTTCTTTTCATTGAATTCTAGAAAGGCTTTAAATTCTTTGTTTCTTCCCTTATCAAGTTATCACTAAATAGAGACTTGTTCAGTTTCCATGAGGATTGTAGGCTTTCTGTTGTTTCTGTTGTTGATTAAGTCCGGCTTTCACCCATAGTGGTCTGATAAGATGAATAGGGTTACTTCAAACTTCTTGTATCTGTTTAGGCTTGTTCTGTATCTGATTATATGGTCCGTTTTGGAGAAGGTTCAGTGAGGTACTGAGAAGGTATATTCTTTTGTTTTTGAGTGGAAGGTTCTGTATTTATTTGTTAAATCCATTTGGTTCATAACATCTGTTAGTTTCACTGTGTCTCTGTTTAGTTTCTGTTTTAATGACCTGTCCATTGGTGAGAGTGGGGTGTTGAAGCCTCCGACTATAACTGTGTGAGGTTCAATGTGTTTTCTGAGCTTTAGTAAAATTTCTTTATGAATGTAGGTGTCCTTGCATTTAGGGCATAGATGATCAGAATTGATACTTCCTTGTATTGTATATTTTGCATCTGAGATTCTCTTCCATTTCTTGTATTCTGTTGGTGATGCTTGCATCTGCAGCTCCTGATTTCTTTCCTAGGCTTTCCATTTCCTGGGTTGCCTCCATTTGTGTTTTCTTTATTGCTTCTATTTCTATTTTTAGTTTTTGGACCCTTTTTCATTTCACTCACTTGTCAGATTATATTTTCTGTATTTCTTTAAGGGATTTATTTGTTTCTTCTTTAAGGGCTTCTACCTGTTTGACTGTGTTTTCCTGTATTTCTTTCAGTGAGTTATTTATATCCTTTTTAAAGGCAACTACCATCTAAAGTGGATACTTCTGGTTTATTTGGAAATTCAGTTATGTCAAAGGATGGTTTGCTGGGGCACACAGTTGAAAAGGTGTTTTGCTAAAGCAGACACATGTATGAATGTTTCACTGAAGCAGACACAGGTCAGAGGATGTTATGCTAAAGCAATCACATCAAAGGATGCATGATGCTAAGGAGTATAAATATAACTCAACAGACAGTGGATGATGCTGGATGGTATCGGTACAACTTGCCATTCATAGAAAGAAACTCACCAAAAACTTCTGGTGGTGTTCTGTCAAGGGCTCAGGCTGATTGGCAGAAGGAAGTGGAAGTTTCTGGATATGTCATCTGATACAGATTCACATGGAGTTTTGCTGAGGCATGTGATATTTGGAGGGAGTATAAATAGGACTCAACAGACTGTAATGGCTGGCACACATAGCTTACTTTGCAGTGCTTCCTTCATCATGCATCTTCATCTAATGCAGGTGAAGTTATGAAAAGGAAAGCAGATGCTCCGTCAGGGCAGAGCCTATGTCTGCAAGACTCTGTGGGGTTCCAGAAGGTGGGGGTATCGAGGCAGGGGTCTCACATGTATTTCTATGTCCCTAGTAAGAGCAGGCCTCCTGGGATACAGGGAAGGCAGTGGGGTGGCAATTATCTTAATATTCTTAACACGTGAAAATGCTTCTTTACTTCACCTTTAACTTTATATAATAACACACATGACTTTTCGTTTAATGGTCAACTTTATGCTAGAGAAATGGTGCTGAGTAGAAAAAAAAAAGAATTCATACATAAGGTCAATAAGCTTTAAACATAACAAATGCCAATTAAAACATGTGGGGTGCAAAATGTTTGTTGTTGGTTTGTGCTAGGGAGTTCATGCTTTGTGACTGCATTGTAGGATTCCCTCTGTGGCAGATGAGCTGGATGAAAAAATCAGCAGGTTTGTGTTCCAGCTCTAGTTTGGTTGTCCTTGGTTAAATGTTTGTGTCTTGGATTAAGGTTTCAGAGAGCTCAGTGTCTAGTCATTGGGCCCTATGAACATAGCTCAGACAATGAGATGGGATTGTGCCATAGAGGCACAATGTGTCTTTAGTTCTTGGTGGCGCAGAAGCAAAGAGAATGTCTGCCCACCTTGGCAGTCTCATGCCTCCCCACTTTTTCCATCTGTATACCAAGCTCCTGGGAAGTTGCTGTTTCCACTCAGGGTGGGTCTTCTCCATTTAGTTAATCCTCCCTGGAAAATACTCTGATAGTTAATGTGCCTTATCTCCTAAGTGTTTCTCAATCCAGTCGAAATGAATGGACACAGTTGATAGCTAGGAGTATAATTATTTGAACTCCCGTGATTATCCATATGAATCCATTGAAAACTGGGAGTGGTACATTGTCTTGGCATACCACTCCTACACATCCTGTCTTTTCACTCTGTTTTCCATCATCCCCTGCTTACACCCATGTGCCGCAGAATGTGGCTTTCAGCCAAACAGCAGCTTATTAGAGAAAGAATCTTGGGCTTCCTTCTAGAATTGGAATCTCCATTTTAACAAGATCTCTGGGTGATTCATCTGCACATTAAAATTTTAGAAGGACTTACCTAGACTAATTACAGCCTTTGAGTTGGTTCTGTCTCCATTCTGGCCCTTTCCAATACACCTTCCTTTTCCATTACAGCTAGGAAATTCTTTTCAATAAGCAATGCCTATATATTTCACTATTAATACTTCCCCAGGAGTCCCCATTATAAACGTGCAATGTGGAAAAGGCATAGTCTGTAAATTAAAGATCAGGTCATGTCTGAAACACTTATTAGTTTCGTGACTTAAATAAAGAAAACAATAAAAATGGGATCTCATTTAGCCAAATTTGACTTTGAACTTTTGATCCTTCTGATTCCACCTTCCAAATGCCAATTTTGTAGGAATGGGCCTCCATGCTCTGCTGATCTTGTGGCTTTTGACAGGTGATACAAACATCGTGGTTTCTGTTTCCTCATTTGTAAAATGTTGATTAAAATTCTGGACTTGAAATTATGGGTCAATGATTAAGTAAATACCTATTTTCAGGAAGTTTGACATAAAGGCAATATACATTATTCAGTTGGGAGCAATCCATGGGGATGAAGAGAGTATAGAAGAGGCATACATGAAATGTTAAAAGTCTAAGAATAGAAATAACTCGTTGTCAATGTAGGAGGATGCATGTTGTGTGTCTTCTAAAACAAGGGCAGACTAGGTCATGGAACTCCCACTGAATGCTCTTGGGATCCTTGTTCAGGAAGGAAACCAGAAGTCTTTGTAAAGACAACTATACCAAAGTCCTCCATTCAGATATTCCATTTCCATCAACACATGGAACTGAAGATGAAGCTCTTTGGGCCTGCAAGCCAACCCACCTATCAGTAGACTACTACAGAGTGGCATGAGCTGATGCTGAAAAAATCAGACCTACCCTATTATTAGCTCACCAGCTCACAGGCTATGTTTTATTTCACTAAGTTTGGGAAGATATCTTTTCTTATGTAATGCAGTCACAGATGGTTTTGAATACAGTCCCTTCTGAAACATTAAATTGAGATTTAATGTCTATTGGTTGACAGAAGCGGCAGGACAAGGTAGTCGCTTTAAAATGTGCTAAGGCATCCTCATTTGGGTCCTCCTTGTTATTTCCTCCACATCCTCGCCAACATGTGCTATCACTTGAGGTTTTGATCTTATCCATTCTAATTGGTATAAAGTAGAATCTCAGGGTCATTTTTATTTATATTTCCCTGGTGGCTAAGGACGTTGGATATTTCTTTAGGTGCTTTTCAGCCATTCAAGATTCCTCTGTTGCGAATTCTGTTTGGTTCTGTACCCCGTTTTAATTGGGTTATTTGGGTTGTTGGTGTTTATCTTCATGATATATTTGGTTATTTCGGTTGGTGAAGATCTTTTCCCATTCTGTAGGATGTTGTTTTGTCCTATTGGTAGTGTTCTTTGTCTTAAAGAAGCTTTTCAGTTTCATGAGGTCCCATTTACTTACTTTTGATCTTAGTCCCTGAACTACAGGTGTTCTGGTCAGGACTTTGCTTCCTGTACCAATGTGTTCAAGGCTGTGTGTGTGTGTGTGTGTGTGTGTGTGTGTGTGTGTGTGGTGTGTGTGCATGTGTGGAGAGGGAATCTCTAGGACCTGACAGAGACCTGTGATGGGAGAGGCTTCAGGAAGTATATGAGGTTGACTGTAGCTGAGACTTCTTACAGTGGGGATATGTAGTCTGAAGTGGCCACCTCCTGTAGCCAGAAAGGAACCGCAGTGGAGAGATAAAGGCACCAACCCACCCACAAAACCTTCAATCCAAAGTGTATCCTGCCTTTAGGAGTTGTAGGGACAAAGATGGATCAGAGACCAAGGAAATGGATGACCAATGACCAGCCCAACTTGAGACTCATCCCATGAGCAAGAACCAATCCATGACACTATTAATTATACTCTGTTATGCTTGTAGGAAGGAGCATAGCATAACTGTCCTCTGAGAGGCTCCACCCAGCAGCTGACTGAAACAAATATCCAAAACCAAACATTAAACTCTGAAAGTCTTGTGGAGAGTTGAGAGAAGGACTGTGGGACTCAAACAGGATAGGGACTCCACAAGAAGAAACAACAGAGTCAACTAACCTGGCTACTTGGGTGCCTCCAGAGACTGAACCCCTAACCAAAGAGCATACATGGGCTGGTCTGAGGCCCCCTGCACAGATGTAGCAGATGTGCAGCTTGGTCTTTATGCAGTCCCAGCAACAATTGGAGTGGGGCCTTATCCTGACTCTATTGCTTGGCCTCAGTAGGAATACGTAGTCCTGTAGAAACATGAAGTACCAGGGTGGATTGGTACCCAAGGAGACCTCCCACTTCTTAGGGTCAAAGAGGAGGTGTGATGGTGGAGGGGCTGTGTGAGGAAGTACTGGGAAAAGGGGTCTATGATCTGGATGTAAAGTGAATAAATAAAAAATTTGCTGGGAAGAAAAGATGCTCAGGACTCGACCACTTATATGGATTAATTTGTTCTTAAATAAGATGTCTACTATAAAATCTCGTTTTGTTAGGTCTCATATGAACTTTTTGACTCTCATCAAGCTGTCTTGGAGGTCTTCTAGCTAGAAAGTCATAACCTCTCAGCCTGGAGATACAAACCTACAGTACTAACTACCCAGGAGGCTGAGGCAGGAGGATTACAAGTTCAAGGACCATGTGGACCATGTAGTGAGTCCAGCTCAAAATTAAACAACTTTTTTTTTCTGTAACAAATGAAAAAAGGAAGGATGAATGAACCTGGGGCTATACGTCAAGCCAGAAAACTTGCCTGTCAATTACATGACCCTAGCTTCACTATCCAGCATGACAAAAGTCCAGAATTAATTAATTAAGGAGGAGCCAAACTGAACCTCTTGTCTTTTTTTTAATTAGGTATTTTCTTTATTTACATTTCAAATGCTATACCCTTTCCTAGTTTCCTCTCTGAAAATCCCCTATCCCCTCCCTTCCTCCCCCTATTCCCCAACCCACCCACTCCTGCTTCCTGGCCCTGGCATTCCCCTATACTGGGGCATAGAATATTTGCAAGACCAAGGGCCTCTCCTCCCATTTATGGCCAACTAGGCCATCCTCTGCTACATATGCAGCTAGAGACACAAGTCCCACCATGTGTTTTCTTTGATTGGTGATTTAGTCCCAGGGAACTCTGGGGGTACCCTGAGATACCACCTCACACCAGTCAGAATGGCTAAGATCAAAAATTCAGGTGACAGCAGATGCTGGTGAGGATGTGGAGAAAGAGGAACACTCCTCCATTGTTGGTGGGATTGCAAGCTTGTACAACCACTCTGGAAATGAGTCTGGCGGTTCCTCAGAAAATTGGACACAGTACTATGGGGAGATCCAGATATACCAGTCCTAGGCATATACCCAGAAGATGCTCCAAATTGTAATAAGGATACATGTTCCACTATGTTCATAACAGCCTTATTTATAATATCCAGAAGCTGGAAAGAACACAGATGTCCCTCAACAAAGGAATGGATACAGAAAATGTGGCCCTGTATTTACACAATGGAGTACTACTCAGCTATAAAAACAATGAATTTATGAAATTCTTAGGCAAATGGGTGGATCTGGAGGATATCATCCTGAGTGAGGTAACCCAATTACAAAAGATCACACATGATATGCACTCACTGATAAGTGGATATTAACCAGAATACCCAAGATTCGGCAAAACACATGAACCTGTTATCTTTTAATGTACCCAGTCTTTATGTTATTGTGTTAACTATCAACACAAAATAGGGATGGCCCTAAAACTCAGGAATGCAGCACAGCCTTAAGTCAGATACCTAAGGCTAAAAAATAAAACCCCCCAAAATTAGTAATGGAAAATAGAGATGAAGATATGAAAATAACTGGCACGCATTGAGAGTTGCATGCTGATATCTGTGGAGGCTGAATAATGACTATACCAAAGTTCATCATGGTACGTTCTCTACGTTTACATTTGGGCAAATGGATGTATCAGGAGGATATCATCCTGAGTGAGGTAACCCAATAGCTTGATATGCATTCACTGATAAGTGGATATTAACCCAGAAAATTAGAATAGCCAAGATACAATTTGCAAAACACAAGAAAATCAAGAAGAAGGAAGACCAACTTGTGGATACTTCATTCCTCCTTAGAATAGGGATCAAAATACCCATGGAAGGAGTTACAGAGACAAAGTTTATAGCTAAGACGAAAGGATGGACCATCCAGAGACTATCCCACCTGGGGATCCATCCCATAATTAGTCACCAAACACAGACAATATTGCATATGCCAGCAAGATTTTGCTGAAAGGACCCTGATATATCTGTCTCTCATGAGGCTAAGCCAGTGCCTGGCAAACACAGAAGTGTATGCTCAAAGTCAGCTATTGGATGGAACACAAGGCCCCCAATGGAGGAGCTAGAGAAAAGTACCCAAGGAGCTGAAGGGGTCTGAAACCCTATAGGTGGAACCACAATATGAACTAACCAGTACCCCTAGACCTTCTGTCTCTAGCTGCATATGTAGAAGATGACCTAGTCGGCCATTACTGGGAAGAGAGGCCCCTTGTTCTAGCAAACTTTATATGCCCCAGTACAGGGAAATACCAGGGCCAAGAAGTGGGAGTGGGTGGGTAGGGGAGCAGACGGGGGGTGTGTGTGAGGGTATAAGGTACTTTCAGGATAGCATTTGAAATGTAAACGAAGAAAATATTTAATAAAAATTGAAAAATACATTATGAAAAAAAAGAAAATCTATGCAAAATTCCGAGATAGTTATTAGTAGTTTTTGATGACTAATTGTAATTGCAGTGAAAGTTCCCTATCACTAGTTCCTACCAGTGTGAAAGGAGTAAAGTTTACATTGAAGCACAGCATTCAGAGTCCTCCTGGGAATCTCACTCCTCTTTGATGTGTTTGTTCTTTTTTCTTTTTAAATGAAAGGGGCACCCTCCGTAAAATATTATAAAAAAACAACTCCCCACCCCATGGAGGCTCCCTGATCTCTGTGAGTTCCCCTGAGTCCCAATCAGTTGATTCAGTGATTTCCCAGAGACTACTGGTTCTTTTGATCCTTTCTCCCACACCTCTACAGGACTGCCAGAGCCTAATATTTGGCATCTGCTCCATTTGGTTGTTCTGTGGAGTCTCTTTGGTCTCTCTGATGATGATTATGCTAGTAGGCTCCAGTGGTCCCAGAACACTCTGCCAGCAGGAAAAACTGTAGGTCAAAGGTTTTGTGGCTGGGTAAGATACTGTCTCACACTGTAACCCAGGCTGGCCCAGAACTCACTATTTTACCTCAGCTGGACTCAAAGTCTATGTGATCTTCCTGCCTTGGTTTCCCAAATACTAGTGTGTGAGCCACACACCACACCCAGACTAGTTGTTTTCCTCAAATTCCTATCTTACTAATTCACATACTGTAATCTTACACATTCAAGAAATGACCAAAATACTTACTGTCCAGCCTGTTGTTTCCTCCACATGATTCTATATTGGTCTCTCTGTTTAGGAGTCTTGCCCCATAGGAGCTTCATGAATTGACTTAGATTAGATGAACTCCCCCAGGGAGGCTGCTTCTGACACACAGCAATAGAATTCCTTCCTTCTGTTGTGAGGCCCCTGCTCTAAACAGACTTGTGCCAAGACATCAGGACAAGTTTATTATTTTTCTGGGTGTGTCTGTCTGTTGCCCTTTAGGAGACTGTGAAATCCTCACTCTCTTGAAGCTTACAATGCAAAAAAGAAAAGCCAGACAGCACATGAATAAATCTGCAGTTGAATTGTGCTATAACGATAGCCTGTGAAGAGTAGAACCAGAGGAGCTGGGTAAGACCATTCAGTAAGTAAGGGTGTGCAGCACAAGCAGGAGAACATGGGTTCAACTCCCAGAACTGATGTAGCAAGCTGGGTGTTGTGGTCCTGGGTGCACCTAGGGTGGGACGGGTGGAGAAAGAAAGATCGCTTGCACTTGTTGGTGAGATCAAGATTCAGTGAGAGATTTCATCGCAAAATAATAAGGTGGAAAGTTACAGAGGCAGATGTCTGCAATGCAATTTCTGGCCTCAAAGCACACGTGAATATACTCATAGACACAGAACATATACATTAAAAAAAAGAATCAGTGAGGGGTGGGGCTACGTTCTATGGGGCGGGGCAGAGACTTGGCATGAGCTGGAGGGATGAGGTATTCACTTTCCTCAGATGCTTAACCCAGAGGAGAGCCCAAGGCCTGCCATATGGTAGGATGCACTGAATACTAAATGAAGCAGCTCTGCCACATTCGCAAGCTTCATGGAAGGATCACAAGTGGTAGCATCTGCAGAAGCCCTTTAGAGAGGATAAAGTGCAGCACAAACATCACTTTATTAGGGTGTACACTGAGAAGGCAGGAGGCAGCTGTCGCTCTTTCATCTATCGGAGAGAACTTCTGCAGACAGGAAAATTCTGCCTGAGACAAGTGCTTTCAGGCATCCAGTGTCTTCCCATTCTGTTGGGATCATCAACATTGCCGTTAATGAGATACAGGAGGGAGTAGACACATGGCTTGTGTGGGTGTAGCTTTGGATGAAGTCCTGGCGTGGGAGGCTAGCCAGCTCTTTAGTACATTGACTTGAAGATCCAACTGGATGATTTTCAGGGGAAGGGGGGATGCTAAGAAGAGTGGAAAATAGGGGAGTTGGTTACGAGTAGGAATAGTAACTCCATGTTTGCCTCTCCATCTGTTCTGATTCTGTGGCCAAGTGTTTAGTTTCCTCTTTCTGCTTCCTTTACTTCCCCGACTTAAAATATTTCTCATTTCTAGTAAGACCAGAAAAGAATTGGGATATATTTAACATCTACTATGTAAATGACACTATGGTGTGTGCTTTTACAGCATGAAGGACAGAATTTCAGAAGTTAGACTGCCTAGACTTGTACCCTCTCACATCCAAACACATGAATCCAAAATATTCAGCTACTTTATGTTCAGCATAGTACAACTAGAAGCAGGAGCGAGAGATTCCTATCCTGTGTGAAAGTTGTGTGCCTTCTAATCCCAATTCTTCCTGTGTGATGAGGCAAAATGATATCATTTTCTGTGACTCAAGTCCATCTGTCTGTGAAGGTATAGATTATAGATTATAAATTATTTTCAAGCCATGTTTCCAAGGGAAGCTGGATTTTTGAGCAGGATATTCCAGAGATGCCATGAGAGCAAAAAACAGAATTTGTAGAAAACAGACACACCGATTTTGCTTCAACAATTTGGTTTCCATGTGCATATTCATCTTTAGAGTAAGATTTCCATGGAAATAGATTTTAAATACAAACTATGTTTTTAATCACTGAAGAATCAAATACTTATTTCCGAGGCAATATTCTATAGTTTGAAAGGAATTCATTAGAAGGGCAGGGGCTATGTAACTCACAGTGCTAACCCTTACAAGGCCCTGGATTTAATCCCTAGCACCAGGAGAATGAAACAAAACAGTATTGTATGTCATTTGATAACCTCAAAGCTCCTAGATTTAAAGAATGAGAGCTGAAGAGAAGGGAATTCGGGCCAGTGAGATATCTCAGTGGGGAACTCCCAAGCCATTGGAGCTGAGAATGAGCCCTGAGTCCCACATGTGGAAAGAGATTACCAGCTTCCACATGTTGTTCGCTTATGTCTGTTATCTTTGAGGTTAGAAAGATGGTCATGAATTCAAAGTCAGCCTCAGAGACATAGTGAATCCAAGTCTAGCATGAGCTATACACCGAGACCATGCACAAAAGGGTCACTTCCCTTTATTAAGATTCTCTGGGGCATGTAGACAAAAGCAAGGGCAGTGCAGGCATAGCACCTACTTTATATGCTTAGTGTGGTTGAAAAATGATGATAAAAGTTTTTACCAGAATCTTATCGTGAGCCAATCCATGCGGCACCACTGAAAACAATCTTTTTTAAAAACATTTTTATTAGATATTTTCTTTATTTACATTTCAAATGCTATTCCAAAAGTACCCTATACCCTCCACCCGCCCTACTCCTGAAAACAATCGTATTGGCCATACTAGTGCACGATCACTAAACTGCCAAATGTTAGGCTTTGTGTGGAAATATGTGACCTGACACATCATCTACTTCTCCATGTATATATATATATATATGTGTGTGTGTGTGTGTGTGTGTGTGTGTGTGTGTGTGTATTTATATATAATTTATTATATTTATGTTTATTCTTGTTCTTGCTCATTTAGTTGTCTTTCTATCACATAAGGCTCCTTAAACAGAGAAATATTGTGCCCCCTTCATGTAAATTACATAATTTATGTTTGTCTTTCTGATTTCATACACTTATTAGCACTCCTTATTCAATAATGTTGGGGTGCAAGTGTGTATGTGTGTGCATGTAGAGACTATTGGTCAATGTATATTGTGCTCCTCAGTTGCTCTCTACCTTAGTTTTTGAGGCAGAGTCTCTCACTGAACTTGGAGATCACTAATGTGGCTGAAGCTGGTCAGCAAGCCCAGGGGAATCCACTTTTCTCTATCTACCCAGGGCTGGGATTACAGGCACATGCTATGACACTCAAATTTTTTCCATGGGTAATGGGCATCTAAATTCATGCTTGCACAACAAGCAGTCACTAATTGAGCCACCCCCAGCCCTCAATAATGCTGCCCTAAAGACTTGATATTTCAGCGGAGTACATTTTCCATACCAATGATTAGAAATTCACATAGCTGTGATATCAAGACATTCATAATATCTATTCTCAAGAATTCTGAATGTCTGAGATCCCTATCTTAAGAAGTTGCACTAGAGTACAGGTAAACTTCCTTGAATGTCTTTTGGCGAAACACTATGAATGGAAAATAACTAGTGTGCAGACTGATTTATAAAGTGATACACAGAATTGGAGACAGTAAGAAAAATGCTATACACTCTGGAGTCACTAATGGGTAAGTGGAACAGGAGTAATCCTACCACATTACTAGAGAAATATTGTCAAAAAATACCCAAGGAAGGAGGGCTGATGAAAGGAAAGATATGGTGAGTGATTTGTGCTTGGGTTAGAAATGACTTAGAACAGAATTAATAGTCAACTGACTGGCAAGACCATCCAGACCTGTTGGATGGTCTACCCTTCAAATGGGCTGCCCACTTCTAAATCCCTCTTCCAAAGCTGTCGCTCTTGCTCTCCGCTCTGAAGTCATAACTGTTGCTTTAATCTTTGCTTAGTCCTCAAGATGCCACAGGCATTTAGTTTTTAAAAAGAAAGAGATCCTTTGCTTGGTGGGAACATGGATTTTCAGACATTATGAAAGGATTAGTAGCAACTGGAAGGACTTCCCACAGGAGGTCAGCACTTGTCCTGATTAGGTTACATGAAAAACAAGGGCATCTAACTTCTTTAAAAGAATTATGAGCTGGGATGTATAGATCAATGGTAGCTCACATGCTTCGTGTAAGTGGATAGCCTGGCTTCCAACCCCAGCAATGCCTGCTCTAACGTATGTTTTTCCTGAGTTAGAAAATTTAGTGAATTGTTGTGGGAAAATATCTGGACTTAGTTATGTGGATTGTGGATGTCTCTATTAAACATTGCTGGCAAGGAAAGCAGAAAATACAGTTATTATAAGACTGCTTCTATTAAGTGTCTCAAGCATTTCCCAGGGAGAGGAAGTTCTGACTTCATGTTAGAGGGCATGGGTCTGTCCAGAAATGTTCAAGTAGTACAAGAGCTGAAATGACCTCATCTACTTTCTCCTGATTCCCTACCAGTCACATATACATATCACAGTAGCAAATGGAACTGTTTATGCGCTTCTGTGAACGGACATCTTGACCACAGAGCTGGCCTGAGCAGAGAACAAAAGATAGAGGAGTGCATCAATTTGGTAAATCACAGATTTAAAGCCTTATAAGCTATTCTGGGCATAAATCAGCTTTGAGTAAGGTCACTTTCAAGATTTTGGAACCACGGAGCTGAAAGACACTTTACCTTTGAGATTCAGTCTTCTTGTCTTTTCCCTCCCCATATGTCCTTGAGAAGCCTCATCCTAGATACATACAGACCTTGGTACCACAGCCTGCATATGCCATTTCCACTGTAGTCTAGCAAGCTTTGTGTGGCATCCCAGATTGACTCAAAGACCATCAAAGTGAGAGAGCAAAACTTTTGAGTTGAGACTCATCATAAAGAACCTGACCTAAGGTCAAACTCAAATTAACTAACAGGCTAGTACCTAGCATCAGTTTCCAGGTTATTTCCCACCAAATCTATACCTCCAGGTTACAAACCCACCCCTGACGCTTCACTTCCTAGCAACCACCAATCACAAGGAAAACAGAAGTGAAGTTTATGTTTTGGTTCCCAGCACCAGACAATTACGGTGAAGGCCATAATGCGCCCCCCACCCACCCAATCAGATGTGTACCAGGCTAGATATCCCCCTTTTGCCTCTATAAATGCTTGCCTGAAACTGGGCTCAGGGCTCCACCTTCCTGCTGTGTCAGGGTTGGCAGGGAGCCTAAGCTCCAGCTTGAATAAAAAGACCCTAATCAGCTCCTTGGTAGTCTTTTGGACTTCATGGACACTTCCTGGCACAACAGAAATGGACTCATAGACACCGTTCTCCCAGATTACTCTAGTCCATATTCTGTTGTGTTCAGTAAATGACAATGAAGAAAAACATTCTAATGAGCTACTGTTTACAGTGACCATGCAATTATTGCTGGATGCTTTTAAACTATTAAAATGTTACAAATCTAACCTCCTCCACTGAAAACAAGAAGGCTTAATAGTATTCTGCCATTCTAAGTAGTAATAGCAGAAAATTACTCTGGCACAAATGCATGTTTTCCTCTTAAAAAGGAATAAAAGAGCAATTGGCTAATTAGTGTCTGCGGGAAGGAAGACAAGGGTTTTAGCTATACCTGTGCTCTCAGAACTGGCAAAAAATGCTGAGCTGAGAGAAGTGAGAACAAGTGAGTTAAAAGGGTTCAGAGGTCAAATCTTTTACATTCAGACGTCAGTTTAGAGAACTTGAACTCAGGCAAACTAAAAGGCTGGTGCATTAATTTCCAAGTTACCCTCCAATAAAACCCGAGTCTCCAGTCTCTAGGCTTACCCCCCAAAAGACCTGCATCTTCAGGTTATACCCCCAAAACGACCAGTGTCTGTACGTTATTACCCCAACACATTTGCACCCCCAGGTTACAAACCCACCCCTGCCTAATGACCACCAATGGAGAGGGAAATAGGAATTAAGTTTACAAATTGATTTCCAGAACCAGCCAATTATGTTAAAGGCCATAGTAGCTTTCTGATTAGATGCTTGCTTGCTTACTCACCCTGAGCCCTGTCTTTGCTTGCTGCTTACTATAAAGTCTTGCCCCAGTAGATATTCGGGGCTCCTCTCTCCATCAAAAATCATCCTGCATGTTATGCTGGTGGTGAACTGAGAGGCCCAGACTAGCTTGAATAGAATAAAGACCCTGCTATGAGTTGAATCAGATAGACTCCTGTCTAGTTATTTTCTTTGTTTATGGAGGTTTGTTTTTTTTTTTTTTTTTTTTTTGGCTGAGGATGGGGGTGGGACATTACTAACTCTTCCCTGCCACTACAGGGTCTTGTACTAGGCAGCCTTCTACAACTGAGCTATATCTCCAGCATGAAGCACCTTCAAAACCACTCTAAAGGTCATTAGAAAAAAAGGATTGCATCAATGTGGACTTTACAGTTATACTGCCACGGGCAAAGAAGACCATTGACAAGGCTAGAAATGTGCTAAAAAGATCAGTGTGGAGGTTTGAATGAGAATGGTCTCAGAGGGTTATGGATTTGAATGTTTGCTTTGAATTTTGTGGGCTGTTTGGGATGGATTAGGGGTATGTGGTCTTGTCAGAGGATGTGTGTCCACTACGAGTGGGCTTTGAAGTTTCAAAAGGCCATGGCATTTTCCCATCAGATCGTTTCTTCTTCCTCAGCTACTTCCACAACACCACGTATTCATGGTACCGTATGCTCCTGGCCCTGAGGGTCACAGACTTTACTAGCCTCTGAAATTTTGAGTCCCAACTTTAAATGATCTCTATTATAAGTTGCTTTGGTCATAGGGTCTCTTCACAGCAATAGAAATGTAATGAAGACAACAAGATCGATATATTATGGGGACAAGTTCTCCAGCAATGTAGTCACTTCTCAAAAATTCTGTGGACAAGGATCAAGCTTCTCTCAAGGTCCCAGGATGGAGGAAGAGTGGTGCTGCCCTGGCTCGAACCAGTCCAGGGAAGGCAGGAATAGTCCTTATTTCTGTACCATGGTGTTTCTCAGCTAACAAACAGGCTGGGTTGTTCAGTGTGGCAAGTCCATGTCATTTCCTACTCCCTTTCTTCTTCTACTTCTCCTCTTCTTCCTCCTCCAACTTGAGATGGGGACTCACTTGATAGTACAGGCTAGCCAGGAACCTGGTACAGAACCATGAGTAGCCTGCAGCTTCCCATCTTCCTGATTCTGTTTCCTAGGAGAATACATAGGTGTTCCATGGACTGGTTCTCTTTTCAACAGGGTCAAAATTCCTTATCTGGAAAGACAAGACCACTCTTGATGCTGGAAACAGGTATGAATGTTTGATTTGGTTTGGTTTTCACATAAATTCTCCGTATATTATCTGGGTTGTCTGGAGATTCTTAGGTCAAACAATTTTTCTTTCTCAGCCTTCTGAGTAGCTGATACTATAAGGCTTGCCAGAGCACCCTGCCTTAAACAGGTGCAAGTGCTGGGTACTCTCTTTCTCGCAATTCCTTTAACCTGAAAACCTCATGGTATTAGGAAGAAAGAAATGACCCCATATATTCATTACCAAGAAAGTGTCTGCTAGCTGCTAGCTGCTACTTTACTATGGTTTGGCTTCCCAAGAGTTTCCTTCCCAGTTGACTGACCCAAATAAGTGCTGAGATCCTTTATGCTGCATCAAAGAGTTAAGCAGAGGAGAGCTCCCTTTCCCATTTCTTGCCTTTTTCAGTAAAATTTGCTTTGACCGAGTACAGTGCTAATGAGGATACTTTCTCTGCTTCTGAGGTGCTTTGATGTAAAAAGATAATGGCTTTTCAGCCTGCACTTTTTACTAGTGATTATAAAAACAGGATGACTCTTTCAAATATGATATGACATTAAAATGGAGTCATTACCAGCAGCCACAGCAACAGAAGACCAAAGTAACAAACAACACCCATGGTGCTTCTGGAGTCGCAGGGGTCCTAGGCGTGTTTTATTATTAATTAACATATATTTAACATTTACCAGAAAGTAGTCACTGCACTAATAACTTTATCAAGTTTCTCACAGTTTCTCAGGCAATAGGAATTGAACTCAGGCCGTTTGCCCTTGCTAAGCAAGTGTTCTCTCAGTGAGCTATATTGACAACCCCTTCTTTACATTTAATCTCAAGACAGACTTACTAAGATTTCCAGGCCGATCAGTCCCCCTAGGTGCTGGACTCTGGGCATAGCTACAGTACCTAGTTATCACATAGATAACTAATCTTTAAAACAATTTTCTGCAATGTGTAAAATTATTACCCCCTATTTTATAAATGGGGAAATTAGGCTAGCAGAAGGTAAATATCTTACCCAAGACCATATAGCTAGTAAGTGCTAGCGTCCCAATCACTTTGCCATAGGGCATAGGAGAGATATTGGCTATAATGCCTTTGAGAAGGTGACAATAATAGTAGTTGATGTTATTACTTTTAAATTTTTTATTACATTCATTTATCCTGTGTGTGTGTGTGTGTGTGTGTGTGTGTGTGTGTGTGTGTGTGTGTCTGGCACACAAGGGCCATAGCAGCCCGTGAAAGCTCAAGAATAACTAGCGAGAATTGGCTTTCTCCTTCCACCATTTGAATTCCAGTGATTGACTTCAAGTTGTCAGGTCCAATTTGCAGCATCTTTATCCACTGAACCATCTTACTGGCCTGCCAATTGATAATATTCTTAAAGGTTTCTCATATACATAGATATATTTTAGATACCATCAGAAACACTCTCCTCTATCAACTCATTCATCCTCTCAGTTTCACAACCCCATAGAGAAGGTAGTACAAATGGGGCACAGAAGAGACACTGAGCCACCTAATTTTACAGAACTAAGTGGTGGTGTGCTGAACTACAACCTCAGTCCACCTCACTCCAAAAAACATCCTTTTAACTGCCTCACTACAATGAAGGTCCTAGGTTCATTGCTAGACAAGGAAGCCCACATTCTGGGTCAGCTCTCTTTCTTAAAAGCTTGATCCTAAAGCTCCTGGAGACTCTTCAGAAACCAGTGGTGAAGTTCAAGAGTCCAGCTTGCAGCGGAGGCTCTTGCTCAATCGCTTCCCCCAAACGCTTGTCTCCATTACACTTTAACCTGCATCTTTGAACAAGCTGATCTACAAGGAGTTCAGCAATGGCAGTCCTCAGCTGAGCCCTTCATGTCTAAGGAGTCTGCTAACACAGCACCTTTCTCATTTGATCTGAAGGCAATCTAATGAGAGATCACTTCCTGATAACACACTATCTGCTTTCACCATCACTAGAAAGGCACTTGCTGCCAACAATCCCTATTTTGCTTTAATCATCTTTGAAAGGGAAGCAGAAGAGTCGGAAAGAAAAAACTCCATGGAGTTTGAATCTGATTTCCCCCGAGGTATTCCCTTTCAGAAGAGCCCCCCCCCCCCAACAACAGGCAAAGAATAAAAACAAATGTGGTCTAGGGCAGACAGTGTTTTTCAAACAGTTGGCCAAACCTTTGCTGGCAGCCGGGAAGCAGCTGAATCATCGAACACAAGGCCTCTAAGGAGATGAATGCTAGACAAACTGCGTGGAAAGAGACTTTAGACCAACTGTAAAGCCTGGGGAAGCTGCTGCCTTCACTTTACCACTGGCTTGCTTTCCAGAGGGTGGTCAGGCTCAATTGCTGCCTGTAGCTACTTTTATCTGTTCTCTCTCCTTCCTCTTTCAGAAGACTTATACAGCATTTCCTTGCCTTGGGTGGCGTGCCTATGTGAATGTTGGGTCTTTTCAATTGTTGTCTCCTCTATAAGCTCAAGCTGTTACAATGAGTCCTCTAGTTAGAAACTCAAACTGGGGGAGAAAAAAAAAGACACTAAGACAGAACCCTGGGGAAATGACAAAGGCAGACATTTTTGGTTCCAAGAGGCAGGAATTACCTAGACATTCAGAGACTGAAAGCCAAATATTTGGACAAAACTCTAGACTTGTTTTGAGTCGCAACCTCTATTAAAAAAAATCCTTTGACCAATTCTTTAGAGAATGTTGGGCAGATGGCACAGTGTTTAGGAATACTGGCTGTTCTTCCAGAGGACCTACTTTTAATTCAGAGCACCAACATACAGACTAACAAATGCCAGCAACTCCAGTTTGAGAGAATCTGACACCTTCATCTGGCCTCCAAGGGCACTAGGCATATACATGGTGCCCAGACCAGACAAGAAGGCTGGTGAAACACTTGTACACATAAAATAGATTTAAAAATTAAAATACATGTGTGCACACACATACACAGGAAAGTATATGGTAATGGAATTGACCTAAAACAATGCAACTTGATTAATATCCGAGACAAATGTTGGATGCAGCTGCTGTGGTTTCAGCATCAATGTCCTCTTTCCACAGTGTCATGTTGCAATCTAATCCTTAATGTAGTGGCACTGAGAGGTGGAGCCTTGAGGAGGAGGTTGGCTCTCTTCAACTCGAGAGCGAGTGCAATTGGTGACCTTATCAAAGAAGTCTGAGTCAGCTTCAGGACCCTTTCTACTCTTGACATTAGATCAGTAAGGCTCTAGCTAAAAAGCTGAAAGCAACTGACACTAGAAATTGAATGTCCTTACGTTTGGTTATTAGACCTCTCGGACTCTGTAGAAGAGCGAGAAATAGTTACCCAGAGTCATGGCTGCACTTCAGTGCAAAAGCGCTGTATGCAATTCCCAGCACTGAAATAAAAATCTACCAATCAATTACTCAGCCTAAATTAACTACAGTTTCATGAAAAATGAATTTCTGTGCTTTTTTTTTTTTTTACATAACTATCACGGACACAACAGCATATATTATCCTTAGTTTGACTATGAATGAGCACAGGAAATGCTTCTTGTTAGTTCCTTGATGCTAGTATGTTTATGGCTACTATATAATTACATTTGCTCCAGATTTAAAAATAAAATAAAAAGGAAAGACTAGATTTCTGCATTGTTGGGCAGTGATCAGAAATGGAGCTGCGCTGTGTCATTAAGAACAAATGCACATGAGTTACAGATGTCGCTCAGCAACAAGAGGGTGCTTGTCTAATATATACTAGGTCCTGATTTTGATTGGTGTTGCTGAACAAAAAAGAAGAGGGAAAAAAGGAGCAGCCTTGAAGATTTACCATAGCATGAGAACCAGCCAAAGAAAGAATTTGCAATCATACCATGGTGTGGAACTAGGTCAAAGGAATCCAAGACTTGGATCATTTAGCAAAGCCTCTTATGGTTTCTTTACTAGGAAGCCAAACTGCTTTATGATTACAACTTCCCACTGTCATTTATTAGCTGGGTCACTTTGAGCAAGTCCCCATGTTTCAGTTTCTTCATCTTTGCAATAGGGATAATGTCACTTCACATTTCTTAGGCTTCATGCAATTATTTAAATGAAATGATGTATGCAAAGCACCTAAAACAATAACTAATGTTTAGCAAGCAGCAATAATGTTGTTATCCATTACTGTATGTCTGAGTCATTGTTGAGCTGCAACCCATACACAATATAATCTGTAATCTGCCCTTTCAATGGCTTCATATCTGCCTCAGTCTATGCTCAGAGAACACTGTGTGTGTGTGTGTGTGTGTGTGTGTGTGTGTGTGTGTGTGTGTGTGTGAAAACTAAAGCAAAAAGATGAGCTTCAAATATTTCTTGGCAGCAACGTCATAGTGCAGAGGTATTTTATTTCCTCCCCAAGTAATAATGGCTACTAAATAATTTAATAAAAGCTGATTGTTGTTGGTAAATACCACAGAATAAATGTACGAGACTGGTGCAGAGATAATGGTTTCCCTTTCAACCTTTTCTTCTCAAAACAAGACGACTCTGTAAATGGCAAATGATGGTAAGAGCAGATGCTGAAGGCCTATGGGGGCTAGTCTTCTGTCAGCTGCCCACAGAGCATCACATGGTAGCTGGTTACAGAAGTTATGCCCAAGGATTGGCATCTCACAGTTTTCTGATGGGTAGTCTTTGGGAACTTTTAAATGGTTTCAAAGTTGGTAGATTTGGGGGAAATGTATGAGGTGCTTGGTAATTCTGTATGAGGAACAGGAAGGAAAGAGAGTGGGAGAGGAAGAGAAAGGGCACCAGAGACACAGAGGAAGGGGACACAAATAAATGCAGGGTAGGAGTAGGGGTGGAAGATGGAAGGTGAGAGAAGTGGCCTGTGCCTGGAATCCTCTGGACTCTATCATGCTTCTCAGGGAAGAGTGAGCTTTGTTCCAGCTTGAGGCAGCCCCCTCCCATGTGCTCTCCCACTCATGCCTGCATGCACAGCTGCTTCAGTTCCCCAAACTGTTTCATGAACGATTCATCTGTGCATCTGCTGCACATGGGATCAGAAGCCAGCCAGTGGCAACGAGTAGCCTGGGTCGCAGAGCAAAGTAAACACTGACACATGTAAAATACTTATAGCTATAAGTGCCTGGTGCCAATTTCAGCAGCTGGCACTATAAAACACAGGAGAGGCTTTGATCAACAGTGTCGGTATTGGAGAGCAAAGGCTTGTGTCTTTGATTATGTGCATATGTGCTGCTAAAGAACATACTTGCATATGGTAATATACAAGTATACGGTAATCTTTCAGTAGCGGGCAATCTTCCTGAAAGTGATGCAAGAAGGATACATTTATTCCCAATTTTCTTTTTCTTTTCTTTCAACAGGTTCTGTTACATGGTTCAGACTATTCACAGATCAGATCATTTATTCCCCCAAAGAGTGTCTGTTTGGCAGGGGCCCAAGGCTTATGCAGCTCAGGGCTGGTGAGGCTGCAGGAGAGGCTACTGTGTTTCTCCAGCAAATGCATCTCCCACATTTTACCCTTGGAATTTGATAGCCCCTTGCAGAGCACACAGAACTTGGAAGACTTCCCCCTTACACTAGGCACCTGCCCAAACACTCTAAGGCTTTTCTTTACAATCCCAGTCTAGTTGAACTTTTACTAGCTTCTACATAGACATAGTTCACTTTAATCACTGAAACAAAAGACTATCATGAAATATTTTTTTTTCATTCTGAAGAGCTTATACCTAACTAGAATACAAGCTCCAAATATAAAAAAGTTTTCAGTGGTTTTTTTTTTGTTGTTGTTGTTGTTGTTTTTGTTCCTACTGGACTCAAACCTCTAACTCCTGGATTGATGTACAGTTTAATGAACTAACACTAGAGTTCAAGGTAAGTCTTAGCTATATAGCCAGTTACAGAGCATTCAGAGCTACGGAAGACCATAGGCCTAAATAAAATGATGGCTTTGGTTATTCCACTATTGAGATAAGCTGTGAAATTTTGCATGCTCTGGTATGGTTTTAAAAAGAAAATCATCTCAGCCTGATGTCCAGGATGTATATTTCAGAAACTCTGGTCTGCAATAAGTCAGTTTATGAAGCTAGTCATTGGCCTGGTCTATACAGTTAAATAACTTAGTGATGGAGGCTTGATGCTGAGAAAGCCTTCCAGGAAAGTTTTTTTTTCCACCCAAGTTGGACATCCAGTGCATTTTCATGGCAATGATGGCAATGTATACCTGATTATACACTTCCAAGTATATATATATATATATATATATATATATATATATATANAAAAAATAAAGCACTATTACCAAAGATTCTGGATGGTATTGAATGGGTACAAAATACATACTTGTCAAATTGTTGACATAATTCAGATCAGGCAGTAAAATGAGTGAAAATTTAGCAGGGGGTGGTATAAAGTAAACATTAAAAATATCATTGGAGGTAGAGATGTGACTCAGTTGGTGAATGTGTCCTTGATATGTACATAGCTCTGGATATGACTCCTAGCATGACATAAACCAAGCACTGTGGCTCAAGTCTGGAATCCTAGCATTTCAGAGGCAGAGACAGAAGGATCAAAACTTAAAATCCATCTCAGCACCAAATATGGAATACTTCTATATGAATCATTGGTCAGAGATGTACCAGAAGACCCAAAAACAATATAAGCTCTTGTTATTCCTCCTGGTTTCCCATGAGAACCAGGTGATGAGACCCTATTACTGAAGATACCACACACCTATGCTACAAGATAGAGAGAAGTCAAGTGGAATTGAACTAGAAATATCATATCTGCGAGAAAGTTTCTAGAAGGTCCTATTCAGGTTGCTGGAAGAGAAAAGACACCAATTAGCTTACTAAACTATGAAGCTCATAAACTTCAGTAACTACAAACTAGACCCACTTGTCAAATACTGACGCAACTGTCATGGGAATAGCCAGGCACTCTTTGCTTGTGATCATGCAGGAACCCATGGCTGGAATTGTAAATTTCCTTTAAAAAAAAAAAAGAAAGAAAGAAGTGGCTGGGGAAGTCATACACCCTAGTGGGGAAGCTTAGTACTTTTTGTTTGTTTGTTTTGTTTTGTTTTTTCAAGACAGGGTTTCTCTGTGTAGCCCTGGCTGTCCTGGAACTCACTCTGTAGACCAGGCTGGCCTCAAACTTTCAAGTGATCTGCCTGCCCCTGCCTCCCGAGTGCTGGGATTAAAGGTGTGCGCTGCCACGCCTGGTGCGCTTACTACTTTTTAAAACTTAGATTGACATAACATCAAACTGTCTTCTAAATATTTATGTTCCTACTCCGCGGCAGATAGTTTTATGTCAACTTAAAACAAGCTAAAATCATTGGACAGGAAGGCGCTGCAATGAAGATGCCTCCTTAACAAACATTTGTAAGCAGACCTGTAGAGCATTTTCTCGATTTGTAATCAATGGGAGAGTGTTTAGCCCATTGTGGGTGGTGCCACCTCTGGGAAGGATGTCCTGGGTTCTATAAGAAAGCAGGCTAAGCAAGCCACTTGAAGCAAGCCAGTAAGCAGCACACCTCCATGGCCTCTGCATCTGCTCTTACCCCCAGGTTCCTGCTCTGTTTGAGTTCCTGTCCAGACTTCCTTTGATAGTGAACAATGATATTGGCATGTAACCAATAACCCGTTTCCTCCCCCATCTTGATTTTTTGTCATAGTGTTTCATTGTAGCAATAGAAACGATATGACATACTCATAGGCAAATATTACTCTCAGCCTTAGTTAGAAAAGTCTCTCCTCTCACAGTGAACAGCAGAAGTATAGACTCGGGGCTGATCAGATGTGGAGAATGACTGACAATTAGACATTTAGCACTAAATGATACATTTATATTACTGCCTCTAAGGTTCAGGGAACATCATATAAAAAGGAGCGGAAAGAATGAAGGAACTAGAAAATAGGGAGAAGGGATGAAAAATTCCATTATTGGGGCATGATTCATCCTTTGTAATAATGAACTTACAGCAGCTCTGGATAACTGCACTAATCCTACACAAGATTAGCCCTGTCAATAATCAGTCATAGACAGGGGAGGTGCTCGTGGGACTCTACCCCTCCCTGCTACATTATTGGCTACTGAAAGATTCAGAGTCATTGTTTTTGAGTTGTGTATCCACTTGTACCCAACAAGCATCAATGGATAGTGCTAAGCCCATGATCATAGATTGTCTTGTTTAAATTCGATGGGTTGACAAACAAGGTAAAACAACATGAATGTGAGAAGGGTTTTTAAGAGAGGAGGGAGCATTGTGAGGCTCAGGAGGAAAATAAAGGAGACTAGGAATGGGAGTAATTAAAACGTACTATACACATGTATGAAACTGTCAAGGAACCAATTTAATTTTTTAAAAAATTGCCTTGGGCTGGAGAGATGGCTCAGTAGTTAAGAGCACTGGCTACTCTTGGAGAGGTCCTGAGTTCAATTCCCAGCAACCACATGGTGGCTCACAATCATCTGGAATGGGATCTGATGTCTTCTTCTGATGTGTCTGAAGACAACTACAGTGTACTCATACAAATAAAATAAATAAATACTTTTTAAAAAAATAATAAGTAAAGAAAGCATATTTTTTTAAAGTTCAAGGGTTTTTTATTTTATTTTTTAAATCATGGCTTGGCATGCCGCTCTGACTCAAAAGAAAAAAAAATGGAAAAGAAAAATTTATTTTAAGAGTACATTCCCTTGTTTGCTTTTTTTGTCCATTCATTTGTATTTGGTTTCATTTTGTTTTGGGAGACATATATGAGAATGACCTTGCATGCCTCATCTTCTTCTTTCAGTTCCTGAGTGATGGGGTTTATAGACATTGGCCTATTTGCTAGCTTTTTGAATGAAAACCTATACTAATCAATCTGTACTCACTTGTACTACATGACTATTTTTGCATGATATATACAAAAATATGCATTGCTAAATTTCTGAACTTCATTCCTTTTGCTCTCCATTTTGAGTGAAATCTCAGAACAATAGGATTACCTTGAAAAACCTTAAGAATTCGTGAAGGTGAGCCAGGCATGGTGGCGTACGCCTTTAATTCCAGCACTCGGGAGGTAGAGGCAGGCTGATTTCTGAGTTCGAGGCCAGCCTGGTCTACAAAGTGAGTTCCAGGACAGCCAGAGCTATACAGAGAAATCCTGTCTCGGAAAACAAAACAAAACAAAAAACCCAAAAAAACAAAAAACAAAAAAACACAAATTCTGGTGTGAGGTGGAATCTCAGGGTTGTTTTGATCTGCATTTCCCTGATGATTAAGGATGTTGAGACCCAGAAATGAATCCACACACCTATGCTCACCTGATCTTTGACAAGGGAGCTAAAACTATCCAGTGGAAAAAAGATAGCCTTTTCAACAAATGGTGCTGGCACAACTGGCAGCTATCATGTAGAAGACTGGGAATTGATCCATTCTTATCTTCTTGTACTAAGGTCAAGGCTAAGTGGTTGAAGGACCTCCACATAAAACCAGAGACACTGAAAATTATAGAGGAGAAAGTGGGGAAATGCCTCGATGATATGGGCACTGGGGAAAAATTCCTGAACAAAACAGCAAAGGCTTGTGCTGTAAGATCAAGAATTGACAAATGGGACCTCATAAAGTTGCAAAGCTTCTGTAAGACAAAAGATATTGTCAANGATCCGGCAATACCTCTACTGGGCATATATCCAGAAGATATTCCATCTGGTAACAAGGACACATGTTCCACTATGTTCATAGCAGCCTTATTCATAATAGCCAGAAACTGGAAAGAACCCAGATGTCCCTCAACAGAGGAATGGATACAAAAAATTTGGTATATTTACACAATGGAGTACTACTCAGCTATTAAAAACACAAATTCTACTAAAGCTGGGCATGTTGGCGCACGCCTTTAATCCCAGCACTCGTCTTTAATCCCAGCACTCGTAAGGCAGAGGCAGGCGGATTAAAAAGAATTTGTGAAGGTGTTTCAGGTAATTTCTCTTTCATGGCTTGATGGGAGCATGCTTCTCTACTTTTAACTTCTGCCTGACATTTTCTGGGTGACACAAATGAGAACTGGTTTTGACCGAAGAGGATGAAGTATAGAGGAGAAAGGAGAGTACTGGGGGATGTGGCGAAAGCTGGGGAATTGCAGGGAAGTCACTGCAGACTCCTGGTTGCTGGCAGCCAGATGGGAAGCACCATTCTGAAAAGAATATGGTACATGTGAAAGCAAAACTTGGCATTGTCTACTGGGGAACTCAGAGTGTTAGAAGGAATATCACAAGTCTCTTATGCCAACAAAAGATGGAAAGATGGAAAAGTGAAGTGAGTTTGCAAAGGTCAAAGGACTTTTATTTGTAAATCCAAAAATAAAAGCTCCAATCCCTTCAGCCAAGCACTGCATTCAGTTCTACTGCTCCCTAAGTGCATGTGTGCTGTATGTTCAGTGCAAGTCTTTACGCAGCTAGGAATTCGGAGTCCATTTGTGATCATGACCTATTTCATTTTATCAGTGCACACACACCATGAAATTCTAAACCATTTGGAAAAGGCCTGTTTCAGAAGGAAGTTTAAGGACAAAAAAAAATCATGCATTACTAGTTACTAAGTCTACACATAAAGTGGTCTCAGGAATGAGGAAGCAAGCTCAACACATGGTTCCCTATCACATCCTGAATTGCATGCTGGTAAAGAGGTGAGGGAGGATTTAACTCTACAGATGATATGATTAAAAAAGACTCTTGTGTAAAAGTACATAATGCAAATTATAGCACCATAGGCATTAAGAGAAACACTCTACTGTTGAGGAATTCTGTCTGACCATTAGACCACTTCTAGGCCTTGTGACCTTGGGCCTATTGATTAACTTCATTGTAACTCAAGTCTTCTCAAATGTAAAGTGGGGGTGATTATAGAGCAGGCTGTGCAAGGCTATTGTGAAGATTAAATGAATTGGTACACATAAAAACAGTGAAAACTATCTAGACCAAAGAACTATCTAGAAACCCCATGTTGATTTTAATAATCAGGATGTGTTGGAATTCTAAGAAAGCAAGACAAAAATATTTAGAGAGGGCAAAAGAGGAAAGTAGGGACATACATAAATTAAATCTAGTGATTATTTTAACCTCTGAGATAAAATTAATGAATATAATTAGATAGATAGATAGATAGATAGATAGATAGATAGATAGATAGATAGATAGATAGATATTTTCTGGGCATGGTGGTGCATGTCTCTAATATCAGTTGATGAAAAGGAGGATCAGGAACTCAAGACCAACCTCAGCTACCTAGAAAGTAGCCTAGTCATAAGCATAGACATATGAAACCCTGCTAGGAAAAACAAAGTAATAGAATAAATAAAGTAGTAAAATATGTCAGCAACTACTATCTTATAGCCAATGATAAAGAAGCTTCTAGAACATGCCTAGTTGGGATTTCTTTACTTTGATATTAAAAACTATAACTAGGGAATCTTTGAATATCACAAGGATGTTGAACTTCGGTGAACACCATGAACATTATTTGATAAGACCAACAATTTTTCATCATGCTACCCAGTCTCTAGTGAGTACAACAGTGAGAACCATTTCCAAAGTTGAAAGTGGAAAAAGTATTTGACTAGCATTGTGGATATCTTTTTTTTCCTTCTTATTTTTCATTACGGTTATATGACAATGGCAGGCAAGGCAGTTCTGTTGATGTTTAGAGATAAATATTTAAATTTAAAATACATCCACATCATCAAAAGATAAAATTGGAAGAAGCATGTTCATCAACTAGATTTGGTTTCACAGAAGGAAACCGTGTATATCATTAAGTTTTTTTCTGTGTTGATATACACATATTATTTCTCTGAACTATGAGCAAACAGCAGCTTTATGAAGCAACCGGCAATAGACAGCTGTGCTGTCTATGAACCACAGCAACACCCAGCATGGCATGATAACCCTAAGGGTACAATAGTGGCACTCGTACCTTGGTGGTAACCAGTAGCTCTCTTATTGTTATAAAACCCAGTCAATAAGAGGGAGACAGTGCTACATACGGAAAACTTAGCTAACTACTCAGAACTGCTAAAGTTGTGTTTATTGGAGGAGACTTATAGAACCAATAATTTATGAAACTAGTATAATCCCTAACCACAACCTATAAACATTTGTCCTTATACTCACAGATAAGTGTAGACTTCCTCAGTCAAGCCAAAGAATCAGGGAGCTTTCTGGGAGATTGGGTCTCCTAGGACTGCCATATGCTACACCCATGAAGTCTCAATAACCTGACTGCCAGAAAATGAGCTGAACAAGGATAACAGCAATAGATATGCTAAAGTAGACAGGAAAAAGACCACAAGGCCTCAACCATACACCAAAGCACTGCAGGCAACTAAGGAAGGGAGGCATTGTCTTCCCCAAAGAAGAGCACACCAATTTATCTAATACCAAATGTCAAGCCCTAAAGACATACATACAAGTAACACTATACAGACCAAGTAGGTTGTATCTATGTATTTAGGAATACATATATGTACACAACAACAACCAATGAAAAGGAAGACATAGATTTTAAAGAGATCAATGTCGGGTATATATAGGAGAGCTTGGAGGGAGGGAACAGAAGGAGGAAATATAGTTATGCTACAAAAAGAATAATTTAAAAAACCAGCAGTCTTGTGTTCTATGAGACACAAAAATTGTGGGGACATCACATCCACTTAGGTTTGACTACACCAGGTTGAGGTAAATAAAATGTAAAAAGTGCGAACCTCATTCTATTTAACTTCCCAATGAAATTACACTGTGTTGTTTTCTGTGCTACTTCCCACTGAGAGGAGGTAGCCTCGGTCTTTTTCTAGGGCTCTGCAGGATTAGAAAAACCCACAGCACCATTTGACTTTGAGGTTGTCTTAACCTGACCCAGGCAATTAACCCCCTGGGATCCTAGGAAGGCATGTTTTTCAGAGGTTAAGAGAAAGTGATGTTTCCAAGGAACTCGTGGCATTTTGAAAGAGGGAGGAAAATGTGTAAGGCATTTGAAAGACTGCACACTTTAGGATTGAAGTCTATTTAGAGAACTTGCCTTTCGGATGATAGCCAACATCTATCAGATGCAAAGCTCATTCCAGCACTCCCTGTCACCAAAAGATTTCAGTCATTAGTAGAGATTAACCTCAGACGGTGCATTTGCCACTAGAAGATGAAGCACAAGTCTAATCACTGCGATCCATAATTTAAACATTCCAAGTTGATCAGGAGTCAGGTTGGAATTTTCTGGGCTTGGAGACAGGTTTCTTTAAATAGAAATGAGGCCTGAAACAAGATCAAAAAACGCATGATCTTGGAGAAAAAAAATCTTTCCTTTAAAAATAGTCAGCTATATCTTAGGATAAAAATAAGGAGGTGCATTTTGAACAAACAGGTAATAAGATACAGACATATAAAAGATGTCATGTAAAAGTAATGTCACCTTGATGTTGAACATTAATATATGTTTTCCATAATTAAAGATTCTAAGATCTCGCCTTTCCATCTGCATAAGGTTTTAAACGGGAAAATAGTGGTTGGTGAAACAGATAATTCAGGTTGCAGACCCAAAGATTTCAGTATTCCTTACCAACTGCATGTTATTTCTCTCCCAAGATACTGTCCCAGAGGTTTGCCAATTACAACAGTGTGACTATTTTAAAAGAATGCTCACTTGAGTTCCCAACAAAAATAATTTCAAGGAGACTTGGCCATTCAAAACATTCACAAATTAATTCCACACTTCATTACCTCAGTTTCAGGCACAAATACTGAGACAATATGACTTTCTCGTTCAGAATATGCATTTGCCTGAAATCAACAACAAAAGTCAGGCTCTCAGTTGGGAAAAGAATGTCTGAAGATGAAAAAAAAGTATAATAACTACTTTTGTGCTAAATTGAACTTTCTTGGTCTTGTCATTTACATTGATTCTAACCTGTCTTAGTTAGGGTTTTACTTCTGTAAACAGATACCATGACCAAGGCAACTCTTATAAGGACAACATTTAATTGGGGCTGGCTTACAGGTTGAGAAGTTCAGTCCATTATCATCAAGGCAGGAATATGGCAGCATCCAGGCAGGCTTAGTACAGGAGGAGCTGAGAGTCCTACATCTTCATCTGAAGGCTGGTAGCAGAATACTGACTTCCAGGCAGCTAGGATGAGGGTCTTAAAGCCCAAACCCACAGTGACACACCTATTCCAACAGGACCACACATTCTAGTGGTATCACTTCCTGGGCCAAGTGTATACAAACCATCACATACCCCCTGTCCATCAACCTCTCTTTAATGGGCCTGTCCATTTGTTGTTTTCCTAGGTTTTCAGGCTAATATCTGTGCTCATAGAAAACTACTATACTGAAATTGTGCAGAAATAAAAAAAAGACTGTGGTTTATTGGAAGCTAAATGAAACTAAACTCAGCATGACTTCTGTTCTATTTCTGGCATCTCTTGACCTTGAGCAAGTATTGTCTTACCACTCTACCCCAAATTGTATAATTATATTTTATTAAAGTAATACTTCAATACCATATTGTCCATAGCATAATTTATAAAGTAAGAAATAAATGCAAACTACATTAATAGAAGCATTGCTCATTTAAGTTGGTTTTTTGTTTGTTTGTTTTGTTTTGTTTTGTTTTGTTTTTTGAGACAGGGTTTCTCTGTGTAGCCCTGGCTGTCCTGGAACTCACTCTGTAGACAAGGCTGGCCTCAAACTCAGAAATCTGCCTGTTTTTGCCTCCCAAGTGATGGGATTAAAGGTGTGCACCATCACTGCCTGGCTGTATTGCTCATTTAAAATGCTTCAAGCCTCAAAGTATAATGGTACTATCAAATGTACAACTAAAAACCCAAGAAGTACCTTGCTCTTTGTGTCCTTGGGTAAGATCTGAGGAATCAGAACAAAAACTATTCTTCTCTTTCTTGTGTTTCTTCCTCCTTTGTTTACATTGGAAGGGAGTACGAATTGTTGAATGTCACTTGAATCAAGGATGCTCAGGTCTACATGAGCCAGTCAGGAAAATATAAAGGGGGGGGGTACTGATTAAATGGAATGGGAATGAGTGCTTGTCATTGATGTTACCTGAGTATTATCAAAGATTCACAAGGGGAAAGTGGTAGCTTTTCTAGCCTGTCTGGGATTTCTAGGCAACCAGGCTGTAATCCAAGCTGCTTCTTGACGTTAAATCAGAGAATGTAGTCCTTAAAAATGCCAGAATTCAGAAGCACATCTTCAGATGTTACAAGAGTGCTGTTACAGACAAAAAATAAATTCGAGGAGGTGCAATTATTTTATATAGTAATAGATTATTCAGTCAGTTGATTATTACCTCTGATATACATTATGACATCAACTCAACTAAGAATAGTAGGAAAAAAAAGGATTCCAAGAAGTACAGAGATGGAAGGATTATTAAAAATAAGCACATCATTTTACAGGTAAGTAAACTGAGACAGATAAAAAGGAGTTTTATACCAATAGGAAGACTGGAAATTGAATCTTTGAATGCCTTTAAATTAGTAAAGATACCATTGTTTAGATGTGATATCTTACATTATGACAAACTTTTAGAGATTGTGCTTCTTGAGTGTCCCTTCTTCCTGAAGGGGCCCAAGTACTAAATTAGAAACCAATTGCTGTGACCATGCTTAGAGCTGACTTTGCCTTTAATTTTTTTACCAGTCTGACAAAGGTTCTTTATTATTATGATTTGTTACAAGTCTCAGTAGAAGTATTGAGACTGAAATCCATTATTGAACAAAGCTACAGGAACTTCTATGGATAATAAGAGAAAGCACCATTATGTTAATAACAAACACAATTACTGATGGTTTTTCATGCAGAAAGGTATCGAACAAGAGGAATCGTCACCAACACTCCTTTCTGCATGTCTGTAGTCATGCTGGTCCTCTCTCCTGTAACTTTTGGAAAACTGTAAAGTGGCTATTACGAGAGACAGACAAGTTGGGGGAAAAATGTCTAAACGTAGTGTGTGAATTAACAAACAGCACAGTCACTAACTGTGGGGCCAGTGGGACCTCCTCAACCTCCTGCCTATGTACCTGTGTGAACAGTAATTTGACACAATTTTAAGCAAAGATCCTTGAATTTTCTGTCTTTATAGTACACGCTGTCACATCTATCTGGATACTTGTTATTAGTGATAACTTAATATGCAGCCATGGAAAACACTCAGCTTCAGTTTGCCTGGCTTGATTTCAATATCAACAAAGTCAACAGGCCAAAATCTCTGTGGTATGTATTGTTACATCACCAAACACTTTGACAGGTTCCTGCAGATCCACAGACTGCTTCATTCTCCTTTTCAGTCCAGTCATATCCTTGTGATTCTTCAAAGCTTTGTCCAAGCTGTGTTGGCTGACACCTTCCAATCTTCATTAATAGTTACTTCCTTACATCCCTTAAGACTCATTGTCTGCAGAAGCATTTGGCATCAACCCGGTACTGAATGGCATTTGGCCAGGGGCCTCAGTAACACTTCAATTGCTAGGAGATAGCAGACATCTGCTTTGCTGCAGGAACAAATTCAGGGCAAGTCAGTCTGGCAACTCCTGACCAGAAACGCGGCCTCATGTCATAAGGTGAACTGAGAGGGCAGATCAACATTGCACAGCTGCTCAATGCACCCAAAGTGAGCAGATGAGACCCAGAAATTGAGATTTTTTTTGGAGTTCAGATACCCAAATAGTCAGTGCCCCCATACCAACAGATCCATCATTTCAACTCACTACTGTGGAAGCCTAAGAGACTGATAGTGCCTGTCTTCCAGGTGATGGGAAGTGAGATTTTTACCAACTCTATTACATTGTGTAGGAAAAATTGTAGCCTGATTTCAAATGTGAGAAAATGGGCTAGAGGCATAAGCCAATAGTAGAGTAAAACTGTCAACACTCTGGATACTCAGAACTCATAAATAATTACGTCAATCAACATATAAGGTCTAAAAGAAAGGAAAGAAAATGCATACTCATGCTCCAGTGTATATGCATACTCATGCTGAAAGAAAATAATATACGAGGCCTATGGTTTAAACAGCAGAAAAACCTGAGGCAGGTACAGGCGAGTAAACAAAGTTGTTGACCTGTTATAGAGATAAAAAGGTATGCAAAGAGAGTAATGGGCCATTTGGCCTGGCCTCCACTGACACAAGAAAACCCCCTGCGGGATAGCTGCTACCTGGGGACTCTTGCTGGTGTTTGAACTAGCCAATAGTGTGAAACTGCGCCAATTCCCCCCCCCCTACCCCATTGTTATAAAAGCTCCTGATTTTCGAGCCACGAGGTCGATCCCCCTGTCCCCTGCGTGGGATATGGGTCGTCCCGGAGCTCCAATTAAAAATCCTCATGCTTTTTTGCATCAAGATAGGTCTCGTGATTCGTGGGGTGCACGAACAGCCCGTGTTTGAAATAGGAGTATTTCTGGTTGGATCTTACAATGCGTGCGCGTGTGTGTGTGTGTGTGTGTGTGTGTGTGTGTGTGTGTGTGTGAACTGGAGAGGTTAGTTAAGCTAAAAAGAGCTACATGCAAGTAAACAGCACTTATAGACAGGCAAATGGATTTTTCAACATGCTCAGACCAGCCCTGGAACATTATACCTTAGTGAAGTTTAATGACCCTAATCTGTTTCCTCTCTCCATCAGCAGAGTGAGCATCCCTGCACACCACCATTCTTCAGGAGGCTCTGACATAGTCAATGTAGAACATACACAGGCACCTCAGGTGCTCTCTGATTTTTTAGAGACCTTTGTCTTAGATCCGCAGAGAAATTAAGAATTACTGTGGAGCCATGTTTCACATTCATGATGCTTTTTATTTGTAAAAGGACTTCACTAAGACCCAGAGTAAATATTCAGCCAATATTCACAGGATTGAATGTAAAACCAAATGCCTCATTTTGAATCTCAATAAAATATGCCTTTACTGATATAAACATATTTAATTAGCATATTATGTGCAAGTGTCATGCCATTGGATAAAACCAGGCAAACCTTATAATCAAGCTAGGCTCTGGGAGATAATTACCCTTCTTTATAAGACATGAGTTGGTTTTCCGGGGTGGGGGGTGTCTGGAAGCAACACACATTCAAGAATTGAGACAAACATCAATAGAACAAAAGCTGTAGCTCAGCTGTTTGGAGGAAATCAATTCCAAGAACTCATAATTTTCTGGCTTACACATCACGAAGCATTAAGCCAAGTGCTGGCACCTGGTTTCAGAAGCATCCTCTCTAAGACAACTACTAATTTGTACGGGTTAACATGGAAAGTGGCCCTCCCCACTCTTCTTATATAAAGCCTGTAAACCAAAATAAGAATGGCAGCAAAGGGACATATATTTAATATAAAATATATGTGTACATACATACATACACACACACACATATAGATATATGGAGAGTTTCATGTAACTTTCACAAACAAAGCAAGCAATGAACTGAACTAAAGAAATGCTCAAGAAGGGACAGTTGCAAGCAGAGTGTGGAATATATAGGGTTCAATCTGTAGGGAAGACAAGAAGGATGAAGGACATCAAAACAATACAAGTGAGGATGACAATTTAACTAGGTTGTCAGCAAAGAGGTTTCCATTCACATAGCAACTGGGACTAGTGAATAGGAAGCATAAATAGCTCTATGCCTTCAAATCACCAGATAGCTGCTGTCTCAGATCAATAAACATAGTGTTTGCATAGGGAAAGGGTGAGTGAAGCTAGTCTGGAATTGACTGAGAGAGACGAACGTATCAATAGGAATGGACAGATAGTGATAACACAAGGCGCTAAGCATCATGAAGAAATTTTGACAAGTATTCATTGCATCACTCACCGTAAGTTCTGACTAAAGGAAGGTCAATTTCAGCTAGCTGAAATAAGGAATACATAAGAAGTCACATAACTACTTCCTGCAAAGAACATACAATCTAAAGAAAAAACTAATAGTGACCACTGAAAATGTACTGTGTGCTAAGCAGAGCTTTCTATATTGTATAGGGTAATTTACAGCATAATATGCATAACATCCCATAGAACTGGATACTCTTATACCCCATGGATACACTATGAAGATGAGCAGACTGAGATCAAAATAGGATAAGCATCTTGTTTAGAAGTAATTCGTCCCGTAAGTCCAGACTGTGCAGTTAATCATGAAAGCGGAGCTAGCTGTAAATGGAGAGCCACATGGTTTCATAGCATAGAATTGATATAAGATAAATGAGGTAACATGAAAACTCCAAGCCTGGCATGCATCCAACTTTCAACATTCAAAAAAAAACCAGCTATCATCATCTTTAAGGTCAACAGTGGGTCACCACATCCTGAAAGTATGAATTGTCTCTACAACATCCTTGACAGGTAGTTGCCAGCTACTGATTATGCACCTCCCTAGGGGCAGGAAGCTCAGCTCTCTAGCAAACTACTTCTTTGTGCACCGAGCTCAAACTATTTAGGGGATTTTTTTCCCTTTGATCAGCTAAAATTGACCTCCCTAGAATTCTGCCTACTGACTCTAGATCTACTACAGAGAATCACACAAAATGAGCTGACACCTTCTTTCACATGACAAGACAAATTAAACCTGAAAAGACATAGACAGTCACAGAAGACTTTTTTTGAGCTGATGAGCAACATAAAGATAGAGAAAACCATAGAGACTGCATTTCATGAAAGCAGGTAGAGCTGCCTGGAAAAGCAGTGGGAATACAGACTGGGAGGCCAGTGGAGGGCAAGAGCAGCAGCAGGAAGGACACAAAAGCAGCAGAGATGAAGGCAACTTTTCATGGGATAGGGGTTGGCCAGGTTGGTGAATGGATACCATCAAGCGAAGTGGAATTTAGTAAATAAGAGAAATCTCCTCAAGCCCCTAGTTTTCAAAACAAGCTACTGAAAGCAGCCATGTCATTTTGTTTGCTTTATATGTTGATTGCGAAAGGGTGGAGCGTGAATTTGGGAATGAGATTATTTGGGACTGGAGTGAACAAACAACAAACTAAACACGTGGTAAGTAGAGGAGGCTGAACTAAGAGATACAAGTGTTAAAGTAATCAACCAAAAGAGTTTGATCAGTGCTGCCAGTGACATCACATCCTGTGCTGTGTGATCACTTCCAGTGTTGCCAGTGACATCACATCCTGTGCTATGTGATCACTTCCAGTGCTGCCAGTGATATCACATCCTGTGCTGAGTGATCACTTCCAGTGTTGCCAGTGCCTTCACATCCTGACACTGAGCAGGGTTCCTCTCATAGGTAAGGCTGGTTTTTTTTTTTTTTTTGACAAAGTTAAAGGATTGTTGGGGAACCTCTGACTGTACTCCTTTATCTGCTGTTCTTTTTCCTTACTTGGTGCCTGACTCTACATCTGCAATATCTTTGTTTTCTTAGCCTCTCTGTGTGGCTAAACAAAATACAAGAAACTTGATATTTATTTAAAACAAGAGAACATTTCAAGGGCAGCCTGGGCTAGCTGAGATCCTATCTTAAAAACAAACAGATAAACAAACAAAACTCCATAAAATTACTGGTCACAGTTCTAAGACTGAGAAATTTAAGACTGGGATGCTGGCAGGTACGGTGTTCTGAGAACGAAGAATATGTTTTTAAAATGGTGTTTGTCCTCAAGAAGAATGAAGATCAAAGAGTGGACACTTCGCCCCTTCCTAGAATTAGGAGCAAAGCACACATTGAAGGAGTTACAGAGATCAAGTATGGAGCTGAAACAAAAGAATGGACCAACTGGTGACTGCTGCATCTGGGGATCCATCCCATAATCAGCCACCAAACACAGACACCAGCAAGATTTTGCTGAAAGGGCCCTGATATAGCTGTCTCATGTGAGGCTATACCAGTGCCTGGCAAACACAGAAGTGGATGCTCACAGTCAGCTATTAGATGGAACACAGGGTTCCCAAGGGAGGAGCTAGAGAAAGTACACAAAGAGCTGAAGGGGTCTTCAACCCTATAGGTGGAAGAACAATATGAACTAACTAGTACCCCCAGAGCTCATGTCTCTAGCTGCATATGTAGCAGAGGATGGCCTAATTGGCCATCATTGGGAAGAGAGGCCCCTTGGTCATGCAAACTTTATATGCCACAGTACAGGGGAACACCAGTGCCAAGATGTGGGAGTGGTTGGGTAGGGGAGCAGGGTGGGGGGGGGCGATGAGGAAGGGGGTTTACGGGACTTTCGGGATAATATTTGAAATGTAAATGAAGACAATAGCTAATAAAAATTGAAAAAAAAAGAAGTCTCAGGGATGACTGTCATTCTTAAGTGTTATGAACACAAGATGTATTAAGAAAAAAAATGGTGTTTTTCTACTGTGTTCAGGAGAGGGTAAAAGAGATTCAATACACAGAAGTGGCACCAGATTCCCTCCATCATCCCCTCCAGGCATTGATTAGTTATTAAATCAGAATACTTTGACTTGCATATCTCTTAGAAAGTCCCCTCCCAATATTGGATACTAAGACATTGGAAATTTTGATTCCCATATATATTTATAAAAGAAAAGTATATCAATACCATAGTCCTTCCCCCTTACCAATATAAGAAAGCAAAACAAATTTCAGTGGATCATGCAGTACAAATATATCTAAGAGTTAAGAAACCTTGTTTCTTGTATCAACGTGATTATTTCCTTCTGAAACTGAGAAGGGCCTTAAAGCCACTTACAATACAAAAACTTGGTGTATTCAAAAATCTGTGAACACAGTCCTGGGTAGTCCATCAACACCAAATCACTGTTTTCAGAGTCTTCATCATTCTCGAGTACAAAGAAGAAGGAGAACTTTAGTGTCTACTACTGGGGATAGGGAGGCAGAGATGGTATGGATAATAAAGAATCTAGAAACAATAGTCTTTGACCATGGGACATAGGAACTTGACACAGGTGTCCAAACACATGGCTACTAGTTCAACCATTCATTAGCCCTCTGCTGAGTGTAGCTGGTCAGTTCCTGCTAGAATTAGGTAAGATATCATGGGGGAACTATGGTCCCACTAAAAAGACTTCCACTGGGGACACCCTAAAGCCAGTATTTGTTGCATACATTACATACAGAAATATATATATATATATATATATATATATATATATATATATATATATATATAAAATAAGCTATATAATATATTATTTATAACATATTATATCATATATTATATTATATTGCTTATAATATATTATAAATTATATCCATGATATATTTAATTATAAATAATATAATATATTATATAGTTATATAATTGTATATTATATAACCCATAATATATAATATATAATGTATAATGTGTAATGTATAATGTAATATAATATGTAATATGTAATGTCTAGTGTGTAATATGTAATATGTAATATTTAGTGTGTAATATGTAATATGCAATATGTAATAAATATGTGTCTTAGTCAGGGTTTCTATTCCTGCACAAACATCATGACTAAGAAGCAGTTGGGGAGGAAAGGGTTTATTCAGCTTACACTTCCATAGAGCTGTTCATCACCAAAGTAAGTCAGGACTGGAACTGAAGCAGATCAGAAAGCAGGAGCTGATGCAGAAGCCATGGAGGGATGTTCCTTACTGGCTTGCTTCCCCTGGCTTTCTCAGCCTGCTCTCATATAGAACCCAAGACTGCCATCCCAGAGATGGTCCCACCCACAAGGTGCCTTTCCCCCTTGATCACTAATTGAGAAAATACCCCACAGCTGGATCTCATGGAGGTACTTCCCCAACTGAAACTCCTTTCTCTGTGATAACTCCAGCTGTGTCAATTTGACACAAAACTAGCCAGTACAATATAATATATGATATATGATACGTGATACATAATACGTAATGTATAATGTATAATATATAATTAATATATGATATATGATATATGATGTATGATATATGATGTATGATATATGATGTATGATGTATGATGTATGATATATGATATATGATATAATGTCTAAACAGGAAGCAGAGTAAGGAGGATGACAAGGTCTGGCCTAACCCAGGTTTTAGAAAGAGACCCCCATCTACAGAAAGAAAAAATCTAAGCAGTAAATACATATTCAAAAATAAATATTAAAAAGGCTGAGAGGATTATATATGGAAGGATTAATAGGAGGGACATTGGGTAGAAGTGAAGAGAGATGTACATAGCACTGTTTATATGTTTAGGGTGTGAAGCTGCAAAACAAAAACCTACCCCGAAATTTATTTTTGTAATACATCAAGCCATAAAAACTGCATCTCATTTTTAAAAGACGGGGAACTGTTCATTTAATTCTGGGACGATATAAATTTTACACCAGCAGTTTCCTATCACAATGATGAGCAGCTATGTTTTGGGGTGCTTGGGGCTTAAGTTTTGTTGCTTTGTTTTAGTACTGGGGTTAAAATTCAAAGCCTTGGGTATGCTGGGCCAGTGCTAGACAGCTGAGTTTTGCCATCAACCCTGCTTCTGCTTATGGAATGAAGGACAAGTGGCCCCACTCTCCCACAGTGACCAGCCTCTGCAGGCATACAGCTATCTAAGAAACAGAATCAAGAAAAAGGATGGTGGGTGTTGGTGATGGAACTTAGTTGCGAAGAATCCTGAAATCCTGGGTTTAGACCCCACCGTGGCATTAGTCCAGTGCAGTAGTGATTATCTGAAATCCCAGCACTCAAGGGGTGGAGGCAGGAGGATCACAAGTTCAAGATCATCTTTGAGTACATAGCAAGTTTGAGGCTAGTCTAGGGGACATGAGACCTTGGGGGGGGGGTGAAGGGAGGGGATGGGAGAGGAAGAAAGGAAAATAATACTTTAAAAAGGCTGCAAATGATAAATGAAGTGTTAGGAAACTATCAGAAAGGACTGCTACTGGGCTCCAGAGCTTCAAAGGTTGGCAAAGCCCTGTGCCAGGCAGTAATGCAGAAGGCCTTCTTTAGCCTCCTCCCACAGTCTGACAGGCCAAGGAGAGAAAAAGCAGCTGTTGTGATTCACTCCAGAGATGGGAGGGTCTGCCTCCCAGCGGTGATAGTGCCCTGCCTCCCAAAGTCTGGCACAGTTCAGAGGCTGCTGACATGTTGAGGCTAAATCATGATGTGGGAAGAAGAATGAATGTGGGCAAGCTCAGCCTGCCATTCAGAGGGAAATGATCTCATTTCTCCTGCTGGGCAACCCCCGGTTGATGGTAAATGGAATAAGACAAAGTAGCATTTAAATTCCATAAAAAAAACTAAAAAATAAAAAACAAAAACCACAAGATGATAGCTTCGATCATCTGTTAAGCTGCTTGTCATAGATATTGCCAGAAAAGGGGGCAAGAGTCAGAAGCACCATCTGAAATAAAATTCCCTCATTTCTCTTCATTAGTCTTTAAGAATAGTCACACACACACACACACACACACACACACACACACACCACCCGGCGCACACACATACACAAAAATTAACAGGGGTGGCCTTTGGCACTTCTGATAGTCTGATGTGCTCTCTGGTTTCAAGTCACAAATATGTGAGCCTTTAATCCCCTAATGTCTCTGCTAGCACAATTTGTCTATAAGATTCCTTTTCCTGTCCTGCCAGAGGGGAGGAGAGCTCTAATTCATGATCCTGTGATCCTCAACATGGGTTCTGGCACATTCAGTGAGTTCTTTGTTCTCTTCAGACAGAACTGTCCCTCATCACCGAGCGCCCCCACCCCCACCCCATTCCTCCCATACTGACTCAGAGTTATAGATTCTCCTCCAGGAAAGGAAGCAGAGAGGTTGTGTAATCCGACCCTTTACTTTTTGACTTCTAGCAGTGCCAAGGCATAGGGGATTACTTATTGTTACATAAGTACAGTGATATATATATATATATATATATATATATATATATATATATAAAACTAATGATGCAAGCCAGTCTGAGATGGAATTCTTCAAGAAAATCTAAAGAGGTGTGTGAACTGAGTGGTATGAAGAGGACAAAGTAACATTTTGGTTCGGAGAAAATTGGTGAGGTCCAAACCAAAATTCTACACTGAGAAGCTCCAAACTGTTTGAGAATGGTGATCACCATGATAATAATAATATATATGAATAGGGAGTTAAGATATTCTGAACAACTGATGTGTCTTGTGAGCAAAGCAAAGTTATCCATGTGAATGATGTAGCTGTCAAATCATCCCTTTGCTTCTGACATTATCCTCCATTTTACTGATGAGGAAACTAATTGGGGTTACTCTTGCTGTGGTGAAACACCATGCCCCAAGCAACATGAGGAGGAAAGGGTATATGTGACTTACATTTCCACATCACTGTTCATCACTGAAGGCACTCAGGAAAGGAACTCAAACAGGTCAGAAACCTGGAGGCAGAAGCTGAGATGGAGGCCATGGACAGGTGCTGCTTACTGGCTTGTTCCTCAAGACTTGCTAGGTCTGCTATCTTATAGAACCTATTACCACAAGCTCAGGGGTGGCCCCAGCCACAATGGACTAAACCCTCTCCCCATCAATCACTAATTAAGAAAATGCTCTGCAAATTTGCCTACAGTCCCATCTTATTGAGGCACTTTCCCTGTAGAGAATCCCTTTCTCAGATGACTGTAGCCTACATCAAGTTGATATAAAATTAGCCAGCACAATTGCATACCTTGTAAGGGGTAGAAATGATACCGGAATCCAAGACTGCTTAAATCATTGCCACTGGATGTGCTGTCCTATTTTCCTCAAAGGCCATTACTTTGCAAAATAGCTACTTCCTGCTTTTAACTCCAGATGTCCAGAAAGTAAGGGAATATGTTTCACAGTCCTCCCCAATACCCACCGAGGTCCTTCTCAGCATAAACTTTTATTTGAGCTCACGCAGAAATATTTCAATTTCTTCCCACCAAAGATGTTTTAGTCTCAGCCATGGGATTAAATATTTTCATGAACTTTGAACCATACTAGTGATCTTTAGTGGTGCATTTGGAACAGGTGATAGGTTTAAAGGGAAAAATAATCTAGAATCCAGGACAGCTGATGTAAGAACAACTAAAACCCAATTGTGGCTGTGAGTATTGGTGACACATGCCTATAAGCCCAGAACATGGGAACCAAGGGCAAGAGGATCAGTATCTGAAGTCCAGCTTTAGCTTTATATAGAATTGGAGGCCAGGGTGCTACATGAGACCCTCTCTCAAAACCAAACAACCCTGCTCTGATGCAAAGAACAAAAAAACTATTTCTTTAACCAAGTCTTCATCCAACTACTCAAAATTTCAGTTGCAGTGAAACTTTGACTTGCGACACATCAAAGCTAAGTTTTCCTCCTCAGTGTCTTCCTTGGACTATGGCAGTTATTTTTTTTAAAAACTGAGATGCGGGCTGCAATGGAAAGAATTAAAACACAAGAATAAATTAAACACCTACACAGATGCAAGCACACAGACACAAAATAACCAGGCTTGATAAATGACACATGCCTTTCCTCACTAAGATACTGTTCTCAGGTGTGCTCTAGTGTATTTGCTTACCTGTCTGGTAAGCTAGACGATTTTCCTGATTTGGTGAGGAAGGAAATGCAGACACACAATTGAAACCCATCACCCGAAGTTTGGTGGCAAATTGATGAATAAGTCAAGACTAGAACATGGGGATCTTTTTGTTCTTGTTTGGTTTGTGGTAAAAGCCCCTCCTACTCCCCCTGACTTTCTCTTCTGAGAAGGGGGAGGAGCCCCTCAGTACCAACTCACCCTTGCACCTCAAGCCACTGCAGGACTAGTAGGCACATCCTCTCCCACTGAGACTAGACAAGGCAGTCCAGGTAGGGAAACACAATCCACAGGCAGACAACACAGTCAGAGCAAGCCTCTACTTCAGTTGTTTGGGACTCACATGAAGACCAAGCTGCACATCTGCTACATATGTGCAGGGGCCTAGGTCCAGCCCTGGTATACTCTTTGATTGGTGGTTCAGTCTCTGAGAGCCCCAAGGGTCCAGGTTAGTTGACTCTATTGATCTTCTGAGCTCCATCTAGTGTTTGCCTGTGGGTCTCTCATCTGTTTCAGCTGGTTGGAGCATCTCAGAGGACAGTTATGCTAGGCTCTTCTCTGCAAGCATAACAGAGTATTATTAATAGTGTTAGGGATTGGTTATAACCTTTTAGAGAGTTCATCCTGTGGAAGATTATTTTTCCCATTATCAGTAACCATTGTTTGCCCAGAATTCCATTTTGATTTTCTTCATTTACTTCTCTCCCTCTCCCTCTTCTTCTTCTTCTTCTCTCTCGCTCTCCTTCCTCCTTCTTTCCCTCTCTCCTTTCCTCCCTCCATCTCTCCTCACCCTTCTTTCTTTATCTTGTTGTTTTGGAGATAGTACGACAATAAGTTTCCTAGGCAAGCTTTGAACTTGTGATCCTTGTGCCTCATTCAGCCTCCCCAAGTGCTCAATTGATAGGCATGCACTACCAGGCCAGCTGGAACTTTGACCTTTTTAAATCTTGCTTTACCCGTATTGATATTTCTCCATTGCTAAATAGTAGATCATCCTCTGATCCTCAGGGAAACTAATATCGGTTAAAGAATGAGATGTTTATTCTTTCCTAGAATCTTATATTAGATATTTTCCTTTTTATTAGTTTTGATGGTTAGTATACAATGCAATGTTTTTTAGGGTAATAGGTTTCATTTTGGCATTTTTTTTTGTATGTAGTTCTGCTGAATCATGTTTCTAAAAATACCAGTAGATTGTCATATCATCAGTACATATTAACAAAACAACAATACTTAGTGAAGTAGGAAGTGTGGCTGATTGCAAGTTTGGAAAGAAGGGATAAAACCAATTACAAATATTCAATTCCTTCCAATATCTGAAGTTAAGTGAACACTAGCCACTCATTTCCTGTATTTATCTTTGCAACTCTTGCTATGAAACCTCCTTTTCAAATGAAGAGGTAGAGAGGGAAACCCCTAAGTAATTTAGTTTACAGGATTAGGATAAGAAAGAAGTATTAAGCACCTCTGGTTTTAAGGTACCATTTAGGGAATCCAGCTGCTGTGCCTGAAAAGAAGGGAAGAGTCACCACATAGCTTTATTTAGCCATGTCTACACATACAAATCCACATGTCAGAAACTCTATGATAGGGAAATGGCTCAACAGAGAAAGCACTTGCTGTGCAAACAAGAGGACTGGTGTTTTGATCCCCAGAGTCCACAACAGTGCTGAGTGGCAGTAACTGTAATTTGTTTAAGTCTACTTTTAATGATGGTTCTTAAATGCTTTAATCTCCCTTTTAGCCTACTACCAACCAGAGGTAGTGGAAAAGAAAGGATAAAGTGGAAGTGGACCTGTTTAGAAAGTATTCTTTGGAGAAAAACCCATCTGGGTTGTTTGGAATTGGCAGTTCAGTTCACACATCAGCAGCAAACACTTCATGACAACCCTTTGTAACTCCAGCTTTAGAAGGCACAGATAGGAATCTCTATAGCAAGGTAGCTCAAGAAATTAGTCATGTGTATAAGTTCTCTGTTTGATTAACAGACCCTGCTTCAAAAGAATAAAGTCAAAGAGCAAATGAGTATTCCAACATCAGCCTCACAGCTCCACATGACCACACATGCGTACAAGTACCTGTACCCATGCACACCCATTCCTGTACAAAGATTTATAAAGGTAACTTTTATTCACCTGGTATAATTGTTGTATTGGAGACTTACTGCTGAGTAAGCTAACCATTTCTAATTCTTTCTATACTCTAGCTTGCTGCTTCAACTCAGGTGTTCTGGCTCAAACTCTTCTCCAAGATGACTGATTCAGTCTGCCTTTTCTTTGCTTCTCACTGAATTGTTCTGCTTGACTTCAAACTAACACTGGCAGCTTGTTCTAATCTTCTGGCTCCTTCTTATTCTTTGGTTTCAACTGCCTCTGTTGACCTTCACTGAACTGCATGAACTCATAAAAGAACTCAACTCCACTGCACTGAACTCAACTGACTGCACAGAACTGACTGCATGAATTGAACTATCCTCCAATTAGACATCATCACTCTCACATATCAATGCTTCCTTCTATAAACTAACATTACTTTCATTGTTTGGGATTAAAGGTGTGTTCTAAAGGTGTGTCTATAGTCCTGCCAGATGGATTAAAGGTATGTGGTCCCTTGCCAGAGCAGCCATGTTGCTGGACTAAAATTCCTCTACAAACATTCAGATACAACATGCACTTAAACCACATATAAAAACATGAAAAAAAAGCACCCAACTTAACCAAAATGCAAGGAGGGGTAAGATTTTTCTTTTTCTCTTATTTTTTGAGACAGAGTCACTCTCTTTGTATAGCTCTAGTTGGCCCCTTGCCATGTAGACCAGGCTGGCATTGAACTCACAGAGATCTTTCTACCTCTCGGAGAGCTAGGACTAAAGGCATGTGCCACCACACTTGGACTCCTTTTATTCTCGAGGATACTAAATGTGTGGTGCAGTGAGGTCACTGTTGCTATGTGAAGAATCCCTTAGTGAAGACAAAAGTCATTCAATAAGTGAGGCTAAGAAAAACAAATCTGTCATTTGGAATACAATATCATTTATGGTCTATATATCTCCTAAGGTTGAGCAGAGGTATATGCAATCTCTTCGAGTCTCTCTCCCTCTTCTTCCCTCTCCCTCACCCACATTTTTCTGTATTGACACACAAGGTATGTTGTGAAAATATTTACAAGACTAGTAGGGTTTGGGGAGAAGGCTCAGTCAGTACACACTTTGAAATCTGAGGACCAAAGTCATTGAAAGACTGTCTCAAAGCAAAAAAAAAAAAAAAAAAAAAAAAAGTCGAGAGCCACAGAGGATATATCTAACATCAACCTCTGACTTACACACACACACACACTATGTGTGTGCACCCTCTAATACATGATCAAACACAAGGTATTTAATAAAAACCGTTTTGAAGATGGAGTACAGACAGAGACACAGCTCTGACCTGGCATCACAGGTCTAGCTCAGTGTCAGCATCTTCACCTCCCTCTGTCTTGGTTTAATAAGTCTGATTTATGCTTAGTCTTTAAAATTGTACTAGCCGGGCCGATGGTGGCATCGGCAGACTTCAAACTCCTAAGCTAGCTCCATATGGAACATTTGCAATACGTTAAAAGGCATCATTGCCCTTTGATGTTCTCTGGAAATGCCTTGTTTAAATATAGTCTCCATGGAGTAAGGAATTTTAAGGTTAGAAACCCAAATCTTTCTCTATATTTATCATGATTAACAATCTGATATTACTTTACACTTTCTAATTGTGTATGTACTCACAGTTGCCCGGGAGCCTCTGTGTCTCTCTAGTATTATTTAAAGAAAATTATTCACACAAAACAAAATCACTTTACAGCTGATATAATTTAAGCAAAATTATTGTTGCATTTAAGTTGTTTGCTCTTCTTTCCCTTTCTTGCTGCTTAAGAGAATGACCTGACATGAAAAATGCCAGAAAGGTGTGGGAAAGGGAGTCTTCCAAGCTGACACCCAGAATTGCTTGTTCTGTAATATAACAGCTGGCAAATTAAGCTTCACACACTCTGGTAACACTAAAGAATTAAAGGAGCAATTGTGTGGGCCTCTAGGCAGCTGTCTGGTCTGCTAGGGCATGTTCCTAAAATAAAAATAAAAAAAAAAATTCCCACACACTCCTACACTGTCTCTAATACACACACACACACACACACACACACACACACACATACACACACACGCACACACACACTAATTGTCTCTTTCCTTCCAACAATCTAGCAACTCAGGCCTTCTTGAGGTCAATTTCATAAACACTGTGTGGACGAAGAAGTGTCTGGAGACATGAGGATGGAGAAAGCTCATATTGTTTATTGAATATCAGAGGACACTTCCTTCAGGCAACCTAAGGCATGTGTGAATGCTATCCTAAGAGCCACATTTTCCAGGGATGAAGTCATTGCAATTGCTGCCTCAGAAGGACATGCTAATGCCAAAGCTTATCCTCAACAGCATTTCCCGATCTGCTCTTTAAAGGAGCCAGAGACTAGTTTTAAACATATAAATCAAGGGTGAATAACGCGTCAGTTCAGCAGTTCATTCCCAAGTGTTGCTCCCTTCTCCTCAGAAGGCAATTTCTTAGTCAGGTTTCATTTGGTGAACTCAAAGAAGGAAAAACAGAGATAGAAGCAGGGAACAATATTTCAACAAATAGTTATTCAGTGCAAAGTTCTGATTGTAGTAGACTTGAGCAAGTGAAGGCAGGAGAGAAAAACAAAGTGAATGGAAGAAACATTTCTTCACATTGGTTTACAGCAATAACTAAATAAACAAATATTAACACCTCCAGTATATGGCTTCAATGGCCTTTAGTCTATAATTACAGCTCCATAAAGTCTAAACAAGGAGCCACTTTTAATTCTGTGGAAACCCCGATTTTAACTTGGCTTTCACAATTGCCAAAGGTATGAGCAAATTGAAAAACCAGAGGACAGAACAAGTTAAAGAAGGCCAAAGCTCTTTTGAACTGAGCAAGGAGACTTCATTTGCCATCGACTTGACTGTTCTGCTAATCCTGACCGGTATGGTTTAATAAACCTCAGAGCCAGATGAGGTAGACATGCAATCATACAGCATGAGACTTTAGAGGAAGGGAGGAAGAACGAGGAACACGTTTCATTGGCAAGAGCTGCTCAGGTAAATGCGTGCTTGAAAATTCTTTTTTTTTTTGGGGGGGGGGTTCGAGACAAGGTTTCTCTGTATAGCCCCGGCTGTCCTGTAACTCACTCTGTAAACCAGGCTGGCCTGGAACTCAGAAATCCACCTGCCTCTGCCTTCCAAGTGCTGGGATTAAAGGCGTGTGCCACCACTGCAAAAAAAAAAAAAAATTCTTTCAGACAAGAAATTGGGTACTAAGAGGATTTTTTTGTGCTTCTCATGACAGTATGTGAACACTTTGTCCTTTGACAGAAATTTCCATACATTGAAGGCAGGCAATGTACCCACACTGGACATCGGTGGGAGCCTGACTCAAGAGGTCTCCTCCTGTCTGGAAAACAGAGCAAGAAATCGAAAACTGCACATGTGCATACATGGAGAAATGGTGTCCCTCGCTCCCTGCTTGCACATTGTGTTACCAAAGTGATAGACCACACACCATGACCCTTTTCATAGGCCCTTGTTGGATATTTTTGGCACTTTAAATTTATCCTGGCCAAGTCCACATTTCATAGTCTACATTAATATCAGGGACTCTTAGAGCTGGAAAGTGCTTTATAGATACTATAACTCAGCCAGTCAGCATTTGGAACACTGATACCATATAAATGATTTAATTTGGAAATTAAATTTCCTTTTTTTCCAGAAAAAAAAAAACTTATTGTAATGGTCTATTGGCTCCAACCAAGTGCATATGTTTTACCTGTAAAGTTGACATTTATTTTAGCAATAATTTATGAAAATATATGTCTAAGAAAAGTTAAATATTTAGAACTAAGTTGGAAATACTTTGTATCTGTTTCCCTTCCATTTCTTTCTTTCTTTTTGTTTTTTTAAGTGACAGAGTCTTGCTATATAGTCCAGGCTGGCCTTGAAATTACTGTCCTCTTGCCTCAGTCTCCAGAGTCTGGAGATCACAGGCATGTGTCACCACACTTGGCTTCTCATCTATCTCTCATGTCTTCTGCTATTGTAACGCATATTTAAAAGTCTCTTTACAGAGTTAATCTCTGCGTTAAAGTTTCTTGCCAAAGCCAAATAAAAAATATATAAGCAAAAGAAAGAAAATATGAAGGACTACAGAAATGACTCAGCAGTACAACTTACTAAACACATGAATCTCAAGAAGAATGAAGTTCAAAATGTGGTCTCAGTGCCCCTTCCTAGAACCAAGAACAAAGCGCACACTGAAGGAGTTACAGAGATCATGTGTGAAGCTGAATCAAAAGGATGGACCAACCAGTGACGGCAGCTTCCAGGGATCCCTCCCATAATCAGCCACCAAAATAAACACTA